>QFET01014310.1:0-27212 GCA_003316355.1 Tuber calosporum
CCGCCCCGCCCCAAATGAGGTCCAATTAGCCATCCACAGCTTACCTACAGCCTACCTTCTAGAGGACCAGGCTGACCTCTTCCCTGCCCTCTCGGAGTCAGTTCGCAATGCAACTGACGTCGTTATCTACTCAGCACGTTTCCTCCAACCCAACCCTGACATTCGGGCAACAAAGACCACTACGTCTGTTGTAGTCACCGTGGCCCCGGACGATGTCAACAGGCTTGGCTCCACCGTCCGTCTCTTCTCCCGTCCACGCAAAGTCGAAAAGGCCCACTCCTCTGGGAAGTATATTCAATGCTGGAACTGCTGGCTTTACAGTCACCCCTCTCATATGTGCAAAGCCTCCACCCCCACCTGTCCCCTGTGCGCTCTAGCACATACACGAGCGGCCCACCGCTGCCCTAATCCCACTTGCCATAAGGGCGGGAACACTAAGTCCGTTGCTGGGTGCTGTCCTGCCTCTCGCCTCATGTGCTCTAGTTGCGCAGGTCCCCATCCTGCCCCGGACCGTTCTTGCCCATCCCGCCCCCTCCCTCTCACTGACAATGATGCCCCCTTTGAGCCTGAGGCTATACAAGGACCTGATGATGTCAAGGACCAGGATGCACCCACCCTGCCCGACCCACCCAGGACTCCCTCCCCCACCACTGCCGCCATGGATCTCACAACACCCAGACAGCCAGTCCCACCAACTGGCGCTCCTGCTGACCCTCGCCCCAAATCTGTTGCACCAGTCCCCACCTGGCTCTCCAGTCCTCCGCTCACACATGGCCCATCGTGCTTTCCTCCCCAATGAGTCCCGCACTGGAACCCCCCTCCCTGACGCAGACGCCAGGCACTACCCTCACCCTCGTTCAACACAACTGCCTTGGGAGCTGGAATGTGTTTCTGTCACTATTCAATAGCCTTAAGGCTATGCCCACACCTCCACACTTGGTCGCCCTGCAGGATCCTCCAGTCTTCAAGGGGCGACTACCAATATTTGCCTCTTATAAATCTTTCTCCCCACCTACTACTAACGGCGCCAAACCTAGGGTGGCCGTTTATGCTCTCCATGATTTCATGCAAGTCTTTGCACTACTACCCGTCTTCTTCGACCGGCTGGATTTTATGGCAATTGATATTCACTCCCCTTCAGGCCTGTTTAACTCAGCTCATCGGGTCTTCCACGTTTACAATGCCTACTCCACCACCGGGCGCTCATCCCACACCGGTACAATTTCCGCATCTCTTATTTTCCGGGAACACGCTTTCCCCACCCTCCTGGTTGGGGATTTGAACCTCCATCACCCTCTTTCCGACCCTCTAAGGGTCCTTTCTGATACTGAATTTAGCCTTTCTTCCCCATGCTTTGACCTGGCCTCCGAGCTAGGCTACTCACTTTTAAATACACCAGGTGTATTCACTAGGTTTCCCTTCGATGGCACATCCAGACCTGGAGTCTTAGACCTGGCCTTCGCAAATCCCTCCCTTGCCCCCTTTGTTAGCTCATGGGGTATCACCCTCCCACTCACCAGCTCTGACCATCTCCCAATCACAATAGCCCTATCCACGCCATTCCTACAACAGTCTGACCCCACCACTAACTAGACCAAAACGGATTGGCTCACACTCTCCCCTCTCATCAAGGATCTATCGGTCCCACCTCCTCCCCAGCTCCCTACCTCAGCCTCACTTAGTGCTTGGTTCGACCGCCACCTGCGCACCATCACCTCTTTCCTAGCCCAGCACACACCAAACAAACGTCCTTGCTTCAGGTCAAAGCCATGGTGGACAGCTGAACTATCGCAGCTGCGCCAAGCTTTAAACAGAGAGGCAAGAATATCACACATGTCCCCCGCCACCACCCTCTCCGACAGCGCACGTGCCTCCCGCCTCGCATATTTCAAGGACATAAAAAAGGCAAATGCATCGCACTGGAACTCTTTCCTCGCCTCCTTGGACTCCAAATTGGTGTGGGCCGCCCGCAGGATCGCTAGCGGGCGCCCCCCTGATCGGTTCCCCTCCTTTCCCAACGCCACGACACCCGTCGAAGTCAACACCTCCCTCCTGCATTACTTTTTTCCTCCTAAAGACCCCAAATCCTAGCCATCCATCCTGCGACCGTTCGCGGACTTCCTGCCACTTCAGAAACAGGAAGTCTCCCTCTCCCTCCGCAAGTCCTCCAACACCTCAGCCCCTGGGCCCGACCTGATCCCCTATGGCATATGGAAAAGGATCAACAACATCAACTCCACCCTCCTCACCTTCCTCTTAGGTCCCCTGCTGACCTATGGCTTCCACCCCTCCTCCCTTAAAAGAGCCAATGGCATTGTCCTCTCCAAGCCTGGCAAATCTGATTATAACTCCCCCTCCTCCTTCCGAGTCATTGTCCTCCTGGAAACTATTTCCAAGATTCTGGAAAGGATAATGGCAACCCGCCTTTCACTAATGGCCCGCACCGTTGGCCTTAAATACCCAAACCAATGTGGCTCGCTCCCCGGCCTCAGCACCTTTGACGCATGTGCTGCCCTCACTCCCGAGGTTCGCCTGCTGCAACGTGCAGGCCTCAAGACCTCTACTCTCTTCCTTGATATTAAAGGAGGCTTTGTTAATATTTCCTCTACCAGTTTATCTTCCCTACTTCGCGCCAAAGGCGTATCTCCTTATATGGTTTCTTGGGTTCGTTCCTTTTTGACTGACCGCAAATGCTGCTTGATTTTTCAAGGCTCCCCTAATATTTTCTTACCTGTTCAAGTGGGTGCCCCCCAGGGCTCTCCTATCTCTCCTTTATTATTTTTAATTTATGTTTCTTCCCTGCACTTGTCTATCCCAAAGGGGATTATGTTTTCTTATGTTGATGATTTTACTGTCACAGTTGGGTCTGGGTCATACCGGAGGAACACACAGCTTCTTCAACATTACTACACCCACCTCTGCAGAAAGGCTACCCCACTTGGAGTCTCCTTCTCCATCCCCAAAACCGAACTCATCAACTGGCGAACTCCAAGGGATCGCTCTCCCCCCTCACTGGCCCGAGTCTCTCTCGATGGGAGTCTCTTCCACCCCTCTTCCATAGTCCGCTGGCTAGGATACTGGTTCTCACCCTCCATGGAAACCTCCACCCACTTCCTCAAGAGACTTGCCCTCGCTCAGGGGGCCTTTAGCCTCATCAGGCAACTCTCTCCTCCTGGAATAGGCATAGTACCCTACCTGAACCGCAGACTGGACATGGGCCTGCTGCTACCGATCCTCACCTACGGAGCTTACCTCCACGTCCCCAACGCTGGGATGATTGGTAAGATGGAGGTCTTTTGGAGCAAGGTCCAACGATGGGTCACTACCTGCTTCTCATCGACTCCTGTATCTATCCTTCCCTGCGAGGCTTGCCTCCCCCCTCTCAACTCGCTCCTCCCCCAACGCCGGAGGATGGCCGCACTACGGTTGGCCTGTTCCCCTCCCGAGATCAACCCATCCGCAGCCCGTCTGCTCCCATCATTTCCATCCTACTCCAATTTTAGGGCAGGGGACTCCTCCCGCCACCTCCTTCGTGGCCTTAGGGCCAACTACATCGCCCTCCGCTGGAACCAACCAAGGCCCATACCCGCCGTCCACTCTCACCTCCCAATCGTTCAATGTGCTTCCTCTTAGTCAAGGTGGCACCGGACGGGTTCAAACTCCCACAGATAAACCCACACCTCCTACCAGGCACTGTCTTAGCCCCCCCTCCTCCGATCCCAGGTGCTGTCTCCTACAAATTGATGAAGGAGGAGTGCAGAAAGGACCTTCTCACCGATTGGACACTCCTGTCCCCACCTCCTCCTTACTACCAGTACAAGCTGTCCATACACCCTCATGACTTCATGGGCCTCGACCGCTTCACAGCTGGGCGAATCCACCAAATACGCGCTGGCAAGAGCTATCTTGGTGCGCAACCCTCACGGAACGATGCCGCTCGCTCTCCCACCTGCCCTTCCTGCGACCCAGAGGACGAAACCTTCGAGCATGTTATTCTCCACTGCTCCTCCAAGTCCCGAGAATGCCAGCTTTACCTTCCGAAGCTGTTTACTATGGACCATGGCTCTCCACTTTGGGCCAACCTGAACATGATCCTTGGTCTTGCCTCATACATCCGCGCCACTCGCACAAACCTCCCGCCCACCATGCCAGCTGTTTTTGCTACTGCAGCCTCCTCCTCCTCCGACTATGACTCAGACTAAGCGGTTTGACTTTCCTTTTATATATTTATATCTTTCCTTTCGGTTATGATTTCTTTTGGTATCATTTCACTCTATACTTTTTGAATTAGTCGCCATTGCTGGGCGCGGTGACGGTATGGTCATCACTAGGGGAAAACATGTGCGGTTATTTCTTTTGTTTTACACGTTTGGAATTAACGTTTCGTTTATGCCATAGCTAGCACTCCATGCAGGTTCCTGTACATTAACAGCGAATATATAAGATAATCAAAAAAAATCAAAACCCGTAGTTAAGGGATTATCAAGCAACGGAGAAGTGACCTTAACAATCTATCAAGTTATTCAGTTGATAAGCCTTCGAGAAAACTTTTATCTTTTATTATACATTTTACTGAGCTTTCCTGACAGTTCTCTGAGTTTCTTGATACGAGCACTGCCTAGACAATTCAACAGTACTGAATTGGCTACCCCGTAACAACTCCTTGCGTCCAACCTAACTCACGATGGGGTCGTCTGCTTGCACTTGCTGGACAAGGGCACCATCTTCCCACGGCTGCCATGCTGTACCATTCTTTCGCTTTTCTTGAGATGGAGTAAACTCCTCATCAGGAGCAGAGTGATAGATGGTTAGATTTTGGGATCCAGATTGGGCTGATTATAGGACATTTGAAAGAGAGGACTTAAGTATATGATGCTAATTCATCATGGGTGGTATTGTTGTTGGAATCAGTTTGTACAGCCTCTCATGCCTGCTTTTATCTCCCTCATTCTTGGTCTGACATCATCACCCCTTTAGTTGCATCCACCGCAAAGTCAACCACCTTCCAGCTTCTAAAACATAATTCTTGGCATACAGAGATTCTGGATACATCCACCGCAAAGTCTCTAATATGTCCCGGTATCCGGGACTACGGCGCAGACTTGTTCACTATGAAGGCCAACTTGATTCAATATTTTTTGCCTTCATCACAAGTATGTAGCTGCTAGCCCCGCTATATCTACAAGATATCTAATATCAATAGTATAGGAAACAGTATGGCCCCCAGGAAAGGCCTTTCAAGCTCAACACAAGGAGTGATTTTGCCCTACATCTCTGTGTCATGATGACATTTGACCAAATTGCCTCATGTCTGCATCTTCATCAGTAAGGGAATACTACACCGAAACTGGACTGGAAGTGGCTATTCCCAAAGGGGTGCCAAATCTTGGCGAGGAGACACGAGTACGAGTACATGCCTGAGCACGCTAGGAAACTCGGACTTTTTTAACTTTGAAAACCCCTACTCCTTGATTCGCCAATTTCATACCATCCTTACCACCTCCCATCGCCGCTAAACATAATGTTCAACGATAGCCTCCTCATCTGTAGAGCTTGCGGAACCCAATTCGATACCTCCGACCAGAGTGTGCTCAAAGTCTGTCGAATCTGTGATGTTTGCTCCGTTTCCCTTCGAGCCCGGGACCGAAGCTAATTGAGTTACTTGTAGGATCCCCGCCAATTTATTCCTCCCACCGGCCAAGAATTCACGACTCTGGCAGAAATGAAAGGTAATTACAAAACTATGATGGTTTCAGATCAAACCAACGATAACATAATTTCCCTGTGGACTGAGCCGAAAGTACTGTTGCTGTTGCTTTAACCCTCGGGGGCTTGGGGCTAATTGGGTAGCGTATAGTTTGCAATCGGCCAGCGTGCCTTCTTGATAAAGACACCCCACGGAAACGTTCTATGGGATCTGGTAACCTACCTTAACGAAGAGAGCGTCCAACGAATCAACGAAGAAGGCGGGATCCAGGCTATCGTGATTTCACATCCACACTATTACACCACACACAACCTCTGGGCGAAAATATTCGGTTGCCCTGTATACCTCGCAGCAGAAGATAAAGAATGGCTATGTCGGGAGGACCCCAAAGGGAGGGTCTTCATCGAGGGGAGCGAGAAGGAGGTTGTTAAGGGGGTAACGGCAGTTAAAGTGGGGGGGCACTTTCCAGGTAGTTTGGTGTTACATTGGGGGGACAGACTATTCATCGCTGATTCCTTTGTCACTGTGCCGGTACGCGCTCTTTCGAGACTTGCGCTTGCGGCAGCCTCTAACAACTGTAGAGTGCGTTATATCACGAGAACAGGCTACCTGGGACCGCATCTTTTAGCTTTATGTGGTCGATTCCGAACATGGTAAGTCTTCCGATCCTATATTGCTATGCTTGTCTAATAAGATTAGATACCAATGCCCCCGCAAGCCATCGTAAACATCTGGAAGGCCCTGAAGCCTTACGAATTCACGACTACCCACGGCGCATTCACGGGGCTGGATGTTAGGGACCCTAGGGTCAAGGCAAGGGTACTGGAGAGCGCTAAAATTGCAATCATGGCGATGGGATATGAGGAGAGCCAGTTTTTTGAGGAGCTGTTAGAGTAAGAATTGGCGATATAACTGCTTTTGGAGACTTATACATCATCACTGTTATCATCCGCCAAGACTAACGTGGATGGTACGGAAACCTAATATCAACACGATGATGTCTCACGATCAGGCACGAAATGATCTCGGTTCCCGAGGTGGAGAGACGGGGATCTGTAGCGTTATATCTAATGAGAGAAATGTGAGTGAAGGCTATTATATATTCTCCGAGGTGCCATTGACACCTTTTACACATCCTTGCGCTTTTACTGTTACCTCTTGGTTCTCCTGCTCTTCCATATGACGGCGTCCGATGTTTCTTTTCTTACTCTACCAGAAGCAGCCGTAAGGGATGGGGGGATAGATATATCAGAGAGCGGAGGTGTTTTTGTATTCATCGGTGATAAATAGGTGACGTTGATATGATATGGTGGGACCTCTCAAGCAGGAACAGGCGGGCATTCATTCCAGTTTGGTGGTGGTATACTATGTTGATTTGCCGAGAGTGGCCTTGTTTCCAGTTAATACCTGTGCAAAGTTCTGTCAACAATTTTGCCAAGGAAAATAACAGTAGTTAATATGTCAGAGATATTCCCTGCTCATGGCAAAATTTTGACCTAAATCCCAATACTCCATGAAAACTCCAGATATTCCTATTCTCCCTCTAATAATATATGGAGGGACACCTAATAGAGCCGTAATTCTTATGGGAGTGGTGGTTGAAAATCCTTTGGCGATTGAAGATGGACGATATTTCTTTGTGGGGTGCTCCGGTTATAGACGCTCTTCCTTACATTTACGAATGAGGGATGTGACTACGAAGTGAGAGTCCGAAATTGGTTACTTGTGCACTGTGCTCCCAGGTCTCGCATGAAACTACTACACCTGAGATCTATCGTGGGTAGATGATGAGTTCGAGGGGAACATTGCAGCTTGCAGTGATTTGGTGTTCCAGACATCCAGGGGCAACCTTCGGAGGACTGGCTTTCAGTGCCTGTAGTTAGCCTTCATGGTTACATACCACGGGAATGGGTGAGCTTGAATCGAATTAATAAACCTCGTGAAAAAAGAAAAGGGGAAATTGCAAGCCGGAGTCCGGTAAGCGATATAGGCTTCATCGCACATGGTGCAAATGAAATCGCCAGTACTTCAATTCATACTACAAGGGTCAATGACAAAATAGAGGTACAATGCAAAACCTAAATCTCTGAAGTAATAGTACACATATGGGAGATGACCAGACAGGATCGCTACGCCCTCTTGCTCCAGTCAACCCCAAAGAAACCCGTTTTGATGGACGAGTGTCCTAGCCTCCGGTTCAATGCGTCTATCCAAAAAAAATCAAATCAAATCATCCCGGTCACTTGTTCAGCAATGGAAATCTTGGGTTTTGAGAGGAGTTTAGGTAGCCTTGACTAGTTGGGGTATTCAAAGTTAAAAAAAGTTGGGAATTCTAGGTTTACAAGTGGGTTTGAGGTAAGCTGGGCATAGACAGAAGGAGTTAATTTACCGCTAATTTACCATACAATATGATACAAATTGTACAAGTGGTTACTAAGGTTGCAAGGTCAGTGTCCTGTGAAAGTAGGTGATGTAAATATACCAAGCTAAGGAAGAAAGCCCATCTGTAACCCCGGAATCAGCAACAGCAATGCCCTGCACATCAGAGATAGTCCATATTACAACCCAATTGAGTCACATATGGCTTGCAAATCTCATTTCAACAATTGTTGATAATGAAAATTAGCTTCGTTTCCTATTCTAGGATCTAATTAGAGATAAAAATCTCCAAGGGCCACATATTGGGGGTGAAGAGGGGGGAACCAGAAGACAAATGGATGAAAGCATGACAGGTATATATCAACATATGTTGGATTTCACTATCAAAGATGTTATGATTCACAACAAAAATGCAAAGCTGGGATCGAGAGGAAGCCAGGTTGGGAGCAGGGAAGTAGAGGATATTATCGATGATGTTGAGATATTGTATCTATTAGTCTCTTCTATCAGGTATTTGACTCCAAGGGAACCTATACCTCGCAGTGAGTACTTATTCAACTATGATGTATGATTAAAAATTGAAATAAAATAGAAGAGAGAAAGGAGAGGAGTTCTAATTATTGATAGATTGATTTGATGTCAAATGATCGCTTCAATTTGTTTTTCTATATGACTCATGAGTCATTCAACAAATTGGCTAGCCTATTCTCAAATGATACAAAATTTGACAATGATTCCAATGATCCCCAGGTTTCATCAATATTGTGACTAGCAACTATGTTGTATAGCTTTGGGGCATATAGTAGGTCTACTGTTAGACTGGCAGCGGAGTTGAGAATTGGAGATGGAACAGGACACCTTTATCGCCAACACTGTATTATTGCATTGGTCCACATTAGTACACAATATATTTGCTTGCCAGTACCAGGCAGAGTAGAGTTTTGAAGATGCAAAAAATATTGAAAGAGATAGTGGATTCCCAGAGTGTGTAGGGGTTTTACATGGTTCTGATATTGTTTTACAATATAGTCCATCATTTCATGAAGAGAGCTATTTCAATTGCCAAAAAATATGGACTAAATGTTCAGGCAATATGTGACAACAACCAGCGGTTTACGTATATCTCTGCTGGTTATTCACCATCTGTTGGAGACGCAGCAATATTTGGAGAATCATAATTCTTCCTGAGACCACATCTATATTCCTCTCAGCCAGAAGAGTACTTTCTTGCAGATAAAGTCTAACAAGTAATATCACAATGTATGACCCCATACAAGGAACCACTTGTCAGTGGTCAAAGAGATGGTTATCATAATTTTAACCTACAACTTGCTACAGCCAGAGTTAGAATCAAACAAGGATTTGGAATTGTCAAAAATTGATGGCGTTCGCGACGCGGAATTCCAATATTTTATCGTTACAAATCTGATCATAGACATGCAGTAAGTTGGATTACAGGATTTATAGTATCGCATAATTTTCTATGTGATAATGAGAATGATGATATAAGGAGAGCAGAGGGAGCAAAGAGTTGACAGGTAGAACAATATGAAGCCGAATTGGTAGAGGAAGTAGTAGATGAACTATTAGGACTACATGGGGAAAGGCAAGCAGGAACACAATCGAAAAACAGGATGTGGTTTTACTTTCTCAAGCAGTGAAAAACAATTGTATTAGATTAATAAATATCAATACCAGATTCAAGTAAGTACAATTACAGTGAAAAGAGAGAGAGGATGAAAGAGAGAAAAGAGAAATGTGAGAGAAGAAAGAGGGAGAAGGTGGGAGAGTGTCACAATTGGTAACTAAGCAAAAGCAGGATTTCGCAGGACTCATAGTTATGAGTCACAAGGTTGTTATATTTTGCACTATGACTCATTAGAAGTCATGGGGTTTCACATGATACACACTTGTGCAATCATTGTTATGTTGTGATTGGTTGATCGTGCGCATGACTCACATTTGTGAGTCATATGATGTAATGATTTTCCCACATAACTCACACAATGAGTCATGGGTTTCGCGCATGTGACCACAGTAGGGTACATGACTTATTTTAAGAGTTATGATTGGTTGGCATGCGACACAGTTGACTCAGAGGAGTCAGCTGATGGATTTCATACTATGACTCACTATGAGTCATAGAGGTCGTGTGACTCACAGGTATGAGTCACCAGGGTTAGGGTTGAGGGAAGAGTGCCTATATAAGGACCTCTAGGCGACTTGTAGTTAGGACTCTTCACACAACCATCTAAGTTCTTTCCTATATAATTACTTTACCTCTTTACCTCTCCATTCCTCTATTGGCATTGTGCGATAGGAACCATAGGGTTCAGCTATCAAGACAACGTAGGCAAAGGCCTAAGAGCAATAGTGGAAATCTGCCTAGTAATACTCGTTGAAATAGTACTCGTACCCTAGTGGCTGAGATTAGCGCCACGCCCCATACCGGACTACAACAACGGCCCGGTCATATTCATACAACCCAAAGAGAAGTAGTTACCGGTTGCAAAACCAGCTTACCGCATAGGATCGTAACATTTGGTTGTGTCACCTAAGCAACACCTAAATACAAAACGGCAGACTCTACAGACAACGACATAGACCTTACTGAGGGAGAAATCGAATGCTCAACACTTGGCCTGGCACTTGAAGAAGCAATTAGCACAAATCTATCCAGAAGCCAGTCACAAAGAACCACAAGTCCGGTGACCCCTGAGCCTGCCTCACTAATAGGATCTCTGGAACCCGAAACTCAAAGACCACCAAGGATGTCAGCCCCGGGACCAGCAACTGCTGGTGGAGGAGCAGGAATTCAACTAACAGGATTTACAACTGCACAGTTCTAAGAGATCCCAACTCTGATAAATAACCAGCGAGGTACAAGCAACAACCGGATCAAAGTTGAGATACCCCCTACCTGCTCTGGAACCAGGACCAAACTGCGAACCTTCTTGGTGCAATGCCAATTATACTTTGAAGCGACACAAGAAACACGACAGACGGAACGCATCATCTACGTCAAGAGCTTGTTAAGGAATGCAGCAGCAAGCTGGATAACCCCATTTGCAGAAGGACGCAAGCCAGAGACCTGGACTACATACGAAGATTTCACTACAGCCCTCAAAGACCAGTTTGGGGATGTGGATGCCGAAAATGCAGCTAGGCCAAAGCTCGACCGCCTGAGGCAAGGCAAGGAACCAGTCACGGAATACTGGAACGACTTTCGCCTTACAACTACCGAGGCGAATGAGGATGATGGTACCCTAAGACCCCAATTCCTTAAAGGAATTAACCGAACACTCCAGGACGCATGGGCAGCGGACCACATGGTGGCAGCAAATGTCGATGCCCTTGCAGCCTGGGCTATCGAAAAAGAAAACCGGATCAACATGATCAAGCACCTCCAAGGAAACAACAGTACCTTCATCCAACAACAGGAAACGCCCAGGAACAATAACGGAACTTGGAAGTCAGGCAACAATATGGAAACCCGAGGCGACCCAATGGACCTGGATGCTACCAGAAGGCGTCCACGACTAAACCTCTAACAAGCAGAGTTAACAAGAAGAAGGGACAACAACCTATGCCTAGGATGCGCCAGACCTGGGCACAGATTCAGCAATTGGCCAAATGCAAGAGATGAGAAGGACTATACTAGGCAGTTCAATAGCAAGACCAACAATAATCGCTGGAAACCATGAACCAACCTACACGAAATGGAGATCAGAGAAATACCGGAAGAGTCAGGAAATGAAGAAAGTCCGCAGTAAGAGATGGGCTGCGGGACAACAAAACCAAAACCATTGGAATCGGTAACATCTATATGGCACTTACAAACACGGAAACATTGGAACAAGAAAAGGAACATGCAATGGTCAAAATGCGTTTACATGGCAAGGACAAGACAGTCATCATCAACGGCATGATTGACTCCGGCGCTACAGAAAACTTTATTGACAAGGAATTCAGCAACAAACACGGCATACGAACAAAGAAAGCGAAAGAAATAACGGAAATCTACCTTGCGGACGGGAAGCCAACGGCTATGACACCAATTACCCATATAGCGGAAGTACCTATGGACATCGGCAGCCATAGGGAAGTGGTGACCTTCCAAATTGCAGATCTACCCAACCATGAGGCAGTGTTAGGTCTGCCATAGTTAAGAAGACACAACCCCATGATTGATTGGGAAAGCAATAAGATTACGTTCGATAGCAAGTGGTGTACCAGAGTATGCCTCAAAAACTCGCCAGCAGTGGACTTAGTCCCTGAATCGGAAGCCCTGAAACAGAACTTGGAGATACAGTTCTCCACGATCCAGGCCAAGGATGTCCAGAACATCAAGATCCAAAGATTGAGCAATACGGCCTCACTCCCTACCCAGGGGTCAGCCAAGGCTGCAGGACATGACCTCTATGCAGACGAGAAAATTACGATACCAGCAAAAGAACAAGAAATCGTCAACACCGGGATAGCTATAGGACTACCAGAAGGCACCTATGGGCGGGTGGCTCCACGCAGGGGATTGGCAGTCAAACACCAGCTTACTGTCAATGCGGGAGTAATCGACGCCGACTACACAAGTGAAGTCAAGGTGGTCCTGGTCAACCTGGGAAAGGACAGTTACACAGTTGAGCCAGGAGACCGCATCGCACAGTTGATATGCGAAAAGATTGTCATAGGACAATGTGAAGAAATGGAGCAAGTGGCTCCTACAATGAGAGGCGTAGCAGGGTTTGGAAGTACGGACCACCCAAAACGCCAAAAGATTGAGAGACACGAGATCTCCGCTACGTCATTCGGCAAGTTCTACCGAAGAGGCGAAGTCACAGGAATCCTCAAGTGGGATTATAGGACAAACGATCCTACCAGGATCGAAAGAATCAATGTCAGCACCGAATTGGCTATCAAGGCCAAGAAAGGACAAGAAAAAGATAAAACCAGAAACATTGTACCAAGGGAATACCACCATTACCTGGACATGTTCAAGGAAGAGGAAGATACTTGGCTACCACCCCACCAACCAAAGGTTGACTTGGATATCAACCTCAAGAAAGGAGAAACAGTACCAGCAAGAGAGCTATACCCATTGGGTTAAAAAGAGCTGGAAGAACTAAGAGAATACATCAGGGTCAACAAGAACCGGGGCGGGATTCGAGACTCTTATGCAAACGGGGGATCACCGATCCTGTTTGTTAAGAAGAAAGACTGCAAGCTAAGGCTATGTGTGGATTACCGAGGGCTCAACGAAGTCACCAAATGAGACCGATATCCCCTACCACTGATTGGAGAAGCCCTCGATAGGCTTAGAGGAGCCAAGGTCTTTACTAAATTAGACATCCGAAACGCATTTTACAACATCAGAATCAAACACGGAGACGAATGGAAAACAACCTTTACCACCAAATACGGCATATACGAATATACAGTCATGCCATTCGGACGCAAAAATGCACCTGCAGCATTTCAGCGATGGGTCAATAGGATTCTCAGCAGGTTTCTGGATATCTGTTGTATCGTCTATTTAAACGATATTCTGATATATTCAGAAAACCTGGAACAACACCGAACCCATGTCAGGATGATTATGGAGGCTTTGAAGAAAGAAGGGCTGACACTGAAGCCATCGAAGTGCGAATTTCACAAGGAATGGACCGAATACCTAGGCTTCATCATCGACAAGGACCGAGTCAGTGTTGATCGTATCAAAACAAAAGGAATATGGGAATGGAAACCACCGGAAAGTAAGAAAGGAATAAAGGGCTTTATGGAATTCTGCAACTTCTATCGACGATTCATAGAAGGGTTTAGCCGTATAGATAAACCACTCTATCAACTGACGAAAAGGACTGCAAATAGAACTGGACTGAGAACCAACAAAAAGCATTCGATGAATTGCGCAGGCGACTTACTTCAGCCCCACTACTTGTACACTACGATCCTACCAAGGAAATCATGATCGAGACCGACGCTTCAAAATATGTATGCTCAGGCATTCTATCACAGAAGGGGAGCGATGGAAAATGGAGGCCAGTAGTATACCGGTCAAAAACAATTACCCCCGCGGAAGGCAACTACGATATCCACGACAAAGTGCTCTTAGCTATTGTCCAAGCCTTGAAAGAATGGAGAAGATATGCAAAAGCAAGCAGACACCAGGTCCTGGTTCTCACAGACCATTAGAACCTGGTACCATTTACCACGACTACAGAGCTCAACGACAGACAAATCCGATGGAGTGAGACCCTCAGTCAATACGATATCAAAATACAATACCAACCTGGGAAGGAGGGGGGCAAACCAGATTCCCTTACAAGGAGAGCAGAAGATGTCCCGAAAAAGAACGACGAGAGGATCCAAAAAAAACAAAGGATCCTACTCCTAAAAGAACAATACTTCGAAGCCATGGAAGTGGTCAAGTTTGTCGCTGAAGATTTTGGCATCCGAGAAGCAAGCGCGAAAGACAGACAGATAAGAGCAATCCAGGAAGCCCTGAGGAAAGGAGAGAAAGAAATGAAAGGAGTGGCTCTAGGGGCATATTAATACAAGAAAGAATGCTTATGGCATCAAGGAAAGATTTGGGTGTCAGAACACGAAGAGATCAGAACCCAAGTCATACGACAAAATCACGATAACCCAGCAGTTGGGCATGGCGGAACCAGCAAAGCGACGGAACTACTCTCCCGACAATGTTATTGGCCAAAGATGCCGGATGGCATAAAGAGATATGTCAAGAATTGCGATACATGCCAAAGAATGAAAGCGATAAGACACGCGCCCTACGGACTACTACAACCGAACGAGGTACCACACCAACCATGGAAATCGCTAGCAATGGACTTCATCACGGACCTGCCGAAATCAGACGATTATGACGCCATCCTGGTGGTCATCGACCACTTGACAAAAATGAGCCATTTCATACCCTGCAACAAGGATATGAACACCAAAGAATTTGTCAAGATATTGCTGCGGGAAATATTCTGACTCCATAGACTACCACAAGATATTATCAACGATAGAGGAAGGCTATTTACATCAGATTTATGGAAAGAGACTACAAAATGCCTTGGGATTGAACGAAGAATGAGCACCGCCTTCCATGTACAAACGGACGGACAAACTGGAAGGAGAAACGGAATACTGGAACAATACCTAAGGGCCTATGTGAACTACCTGCAAGATAACTGGGCGGAATTACTACCATTACCGGAATTTGCATACAACGGTGGAAGACAGGAAACTATTAAGACCACACCCTTCTACGCAAACTACGGACAACATCCGGAACATGAGGTGATAGGCAACATGATACTAAAGAAAACCATGGAAAAGGAAGAGATGGGTCTGCTGCACAGTATCCTACGTCAGGAAATGGTCTGTGCACAATTACGACAAAAAGAAAACTACACTCAACACAGAAAACCCGATTCGAATCTCCAGTCAGGCGTCATGGTCTGGTATTGCCAAGGAATATAAGGACCACCTGACCATGCAAGAAGCTGGATTACAAGAAAATCGGACCATTCAAGATCCTTAAGAAGGTGGGCACAAGTGCCTATAAATTGTCTTGCCCCAACAGATGAAGGTCCACAACACCTTCCACATCTCACTCCTCGAACCATACCAAGACAATCAGTTTCCCACACAAAAAAAATCACCACCACTTCCAATCGAGATATAAGGAGAAAGCGAGTACAAACTAGCAGAAATCATTGATTCACGCATAGACCGAAAACGCCTACAATACCGAGACAATTGGACCGGCTACTCACCAGAACACGACAAAACTTAGTACCCTGCGGAGAACTTCAACAATGCCAGCATCACCATTGAACGTTTCCATCAGCAGTACCCAAGAAAACCCCTAGTGGGTTACAGTCAAAATCGAACCTACGAGGCAAGACCCAACGCCATTGTGTCTAGACGAAGGCTGGGGCGATAGCCCCAGGGCTACTACACCTACCAGCCCCCCATACGTTACACAGGAAGAAAGGGAAAAGCAGGCAGCACACAACGCTCTTTCGTGGAGTGCCTGTTACGATGATTACTGCAACACTCATTTAGGCGATAAGGAAGGAAGCAATTGGTTTCCACGACAGCCCAAGTTGCGCAAACCGCAACAACCACATAAGGAGACATCCTGGAAACACTGTTTCAGGGACACTTGTCGTACTCACAGACACGACAAAATCGATGCTGGGTTTTACTCAAGACGAACTGGGGAAGAGGCACGCCTTACGGAAAACGATGCACGGATTAGGAAAAGAAAAACAAATGTGAGGACACAGTTGAAGGGAGAGGGGGGCGAAAAAATTGAAATCGAGACAATCCCCGACGAAGAGAGTTTGCAACAACAGTTGTAAGGGCTACGAGAACAA
This sequence comes from Tuber calosporum, assembly GCA_003316355.1. Lineage (NCBI taxonomy): Eukaryota > Fungi > Ascomycota > Pezizomycetes > Pezizales > Tuberaceae > Tuber > Tuber calosporum. The sequence goes on from QFET01014310.1 coordinate 16,474, forward strand.
CTTGGCGCCGCCGAAGCCACAATCGAGGAACAAAGAACTGATATGCGGACATATCAGAGAATGATTGATGACCGGGACCAGACTATTAGGGCGGCACACACTACCTTAGAGGAAGTCCGGAGGAACTACCAGTCGGCCGAACATCAAGTTCGGATATTTGAAAAAGGAATTGCGCAGGTTTGGAGAAAGCCTGACGAAGATGGGACGTTAAACCTGAAGGGACGTTAAACCTGAAGGGACTCAGGCTTAAGGGAGATAGGAGCTAATGTCACGATTGGTGACTAAGCAAAAGCAGGATTTCGCCGGACATATAGTTATGAGTCACAAGGTTCTTATATTTCGCACTATGACTTATTAGAAGTCATGGGGTTTCACATGATACACACTGGTGCAATCATTGTTATGTTGTGATTGGTTGATCGTGCACATGACTCACATTTGTGGGTCATATGATGTAATGATTTTCGCACATGACTCACACTATGAGCATGTGACCACTGTAGGGCACATGACTTATTTTAAGAGTTATGATTGGTTGGCACACGACACAGTTGACTCAGAGGAGTCAGCTGATGGATTTCATACTATGACTTACTATGAGTCATTGAGGTCGTGTGACTCACAGGTATGAGCCACCAGGGTTAGGGTTGAAGGAAGAGTGCCTATATAAGGACCTCTAGGCGACTTGTAATTAGGACTCTTCACGCAACCATCTAAGTTCTTTCCTATACAATTACTTTACCTCTTTACCTCTCCATTCCTCTATTGGCGTTGTGCGATAGGAACCATAGGGTTCGGCTATCAAGACAACGTAGGCATAGGCCTAAGAGCAATAGTGGAAATCTGCCTAGTCCTACTCGTTGCAATAGTACTCCTACCCTGGTGGCTGAGATTAGCGCCACGCCCGATACCGGACTACAACAACGGCCCGGTCATATTCACCCAACCCAAAGAGAAGTAGTTACCTGTTGCAAAACCAGCTTACCGCATAGGATCGTAACAGAGAGAGAAAGGAACTAAGAGAGAAGGAAAAAGAGAGAGGAAAAAGGAATGAGAAAGAGGGCAAGAGCAAAAAGGACAAAGAGAGAGAGAGAAAAAAGGAATGAGAGGAAAGGTAAGGGAGACAAGGAATGAGAAAGAGGGAGAATGGAAAAGAGGGAGGTTGAAGGAAAGAGAGAGAGGGTAAGAAGGTGAGAGAGAGAGAAGGAAATAGAAAGAAAACGAGAGAGAAGGAAAGAGAGAGAGGGAAGAAAAGAGAAAGAGGGAGAAGCTGAGAGAGAGAAGGTGAGCAATTAATATGCTATTGGCAGTTTTAAGAGTCAGGGTGGTCAGAGGACAAAGGATTCTACAAGTTGAAAGGGGTTTCATTTTGCTGTAACTGCTTCCATTGCATTGAGTCTTGCAATTAAAGCATCATAAGCTCAATTCTATTCTGTTCTGCTTGTGCTTTTTCCATCTTAATAGCTAACCTTTCTGGTTCCAGCTGAAGCTTGTCTCTTAGAATGTCTCCTTGTTGTAAAAGGTGACGATTCATGAAATCAAATTTTTTCTCTTCACCCTCTGTTTCGGCCAATGCTACAATAGTAACAGCATCAATCAATGCTCCAGCTCCACATTTTTTTATTTTGGCAACTGACCCACTGCCTTGTCCACGTTCCTCTGCATCATTATCATCGACCTAGTTAGGAAATCGTTCCATCATTCCAGAATGAATTCTGAAAGCATAAGCCTAATGTGGACCTTAAGGGTCTAGGCGTCTGGTATGTATTTCCCCGCTTGGCGCACCTGGGATTTGTCTTCCTCTTTGCACTCCTCCTCTTATAATACTGGGTCCTATTCTACTGTCCAAATGTCTCATATTCTCATTACTCTCCTTCCTAGCTTTATCCTGTTGATTTGCCTCATCATTACTAATAGATGTAATAGGTGCTAACCTGTGTAAACAGTTATACAATAGAGCCTAAGCGGTAGCCTGCAATCACGTTGGTGTCAAAGGGAGACCTGCTCAGAGGGGAAGATAAGGAGAGTAAAATAAAGTGGTTGTAGAGTGAAGGGGAACAATAGGATCAGCATTCAACCAAGTGTATTCACTCTCTAGGCATCTGTCTGAAGTTTGATGTCTCCTGCTAGCTACAAGGCCACTCTTAAATTCATGAAACTTTTGCTGCAAGCGATAAGGTTCTGGAAACCCACCACCACTATCATTACTGATAAGTGTACAGCAACCGGAATTCTGTGGCCCTGCCAGAGTCCAGGAAAGTCTGGGGTTTTCCCACAATACTGCTTCTATCCTACCGTCAGGATAAATCACCTGTTCCTTCCCTTGGAACTCATTGGGCACAATCCTGGCGATCCTTCAAAGCATTCAGTAATCAGAGCACTGCAATCTAGAACTTCCAGTAGGGAAATCAAATACAATGGGAATCAAATCAAATGAATGTAATCTGACAGAGGGAAGGCTAGCAAGAGTGGTAATTGAGGTACTGGATATGTACACATTTTACAATGGCTAACTCTTATGATAGGGAAACTTGAATGAGATTTTCATGTTCTTCAGTCTTATCAAAATGAATCAGTCCTGATTCTTTTTCTCTCTCATTTCCTCCTCTTTCTCCTATACATTCCCTTCCTGTCCTTTCCCCTTCCTCCACTTCCCCATACCTCCACTCAATCTCCTCTTCTGCTTCCATATCTGGTTCCTCCTCCTCTAAGCCCCTTTCTTCAGCATTCGCTCTCCTGTTTATTGTGCCAATTGATCTTTCAACTACGGGAACAGTATCTCTTTGACACAGTCAGAACTCAAATTGATAAGATAGATGAACGTTTACAAGATTGCCTCAGATTGCTTCAAGACGGAAAAAGTATGTATATCGTGACAGAAGTTTCTCTATTTTTGGCATGATATTTTTAGCTTATATTTCTTTTTAATTCTTATTTTCTTTTATTTATTACTATATTATTTATTTTAAGTGTTTTAGTTTATAATTTTTATTATTATTATTATTTTCTTTTCTTCCTTTATATTATTATTTTTATTATTATTATTATTAGTATATTTGAATCATGATTGGATATTTGTTAATATAAAAGAACATACCTCGTAAATCTTTTTTTCCTTCAATCAAATCTGTGGCTGTTAAACCCCAGTGAGATGACTATTCAATTTTACAGCTTCTTGGTACAATTTGACTAGATTATCATATTTATATCCCACTTTTACTAAAGCTTTTGTAGGAATCCTAGATGCGATCTCGTTGATGATTTGCTTTTTTGAAACCCTTCAGCCCTTTTTTATCTTGTGTAAATTTTGTAGCTCCTTCGGCCACTATACTAGCTGCAGTGTCTCCTCTCTGGTCAGCATTGCATAGTCAGTCATTGCATTCAGTGGTAGATTCTTGATATTGTTGATTTCAGCAGATGAGGTAGGGTTTTTGAATATGATAATGATTTTCGTTGATTTACTAATATATCCCTTTTTTAAATGTCTACTAATTTATCACTCTCTAGTGATTACATACATATCATTTTGGGTTTTAAATTTTTCTCATTCATGGGGTGCTCAAATAAGTCACCTTCTGTAACCTTCAACTAATACCAATTTGATCAAGTATATTAATGCAAGGGTCAGCTGTTGTATTTACTAAAAGTTTTAACTAATCAACTAAGAATACACCAAGTGTTTGAATAATATGGTACATTACTGTAGATACAAAGCCGATTCCATACGGTATCTTACAATAAATTACACTAAGAAGATAATATATTGGAAAATGTCATATCTGCCTTGAAGGCCTGATGTTTAGTGTTTCAGTCTTCTGTCTTTGGTATTTACGTCAAGTTGAAGTAACCAACACCTCAGAATGAGGACTTTGGAAACTACTTTTATTGTAAATGTTCCACATAGGCTTAAAACTAAGTTTATCAGTGAGCAGTCAGTTGAGTTATCCAACTATTCACAGCAAACTCACAATGCATTGATCACCAAATAATGAAATTATGCAAGGCTTTCTTGCCTGTCAAAACAAAAAACTTAATATATACTGACAAGTAAATTGACTTCCATTTGTATAATTCAGGTTGAAACTAAGGATTATAATCACATAGTATTAGTGATTGAATGTTGCTATTATAGATGGACAAGATCACGCAATACCAGAAGACAGATTGCACACCTAGCTCAATGTGATCTATATCATCATCACCTGTATAAACTACCACCTGAGAGTGGTACTCATCACTCCTCCTTGCTCCTCCCTGATGCAAATCAAGGCTACCTGACAGCTGAACTCATACATCGTATTAGTGCTCCCCTAAATTATGACATCCGTCCTTGTTATGATAACCGAAGCCATGTACTATGAACCTCAGAGATGAAGGATATACTTCAACCTAAAGCAGCATTCAGTTTATAATGGAGGAAGGTCATTTACTTTCTTGGACGATAAGTACTTTTGACACTACCTCAGTAGCCTTTCGGGCTTTATCAAATGTGTTCCACCTTCGCATACTGAGGTACCTGGAAGACTGTTGGAAAAAGCCTATAACCTAGTTCTTCAGAAGGTTATTTTGATGCTTGAAAATGAGGACTATTTGAATATAGTTATGGATGAGAGTGGAGATATTGCAGATCAATGCATTATCAATATGTGTGTAAAAACACCTGTTGGTGCCTTTTAATATGAATCAGAAAATAGTAAAGATCAATCTCAAACAGCTCAGATATTGTTAGAATGGATGATGGTATGAGCACAGATTTAGTAGGAGGTCTTGGGTGGTGGAAATATAATTCATTCATTATAGATACCAGCAATACCATGCAAGCAATCTGGTCTGGAGTTGAGCACAATTCATGAACCAAACATGTATTTTGTATTCTATGTAACTCTCATAGTTTACAGCTCTTGATACAAGATTTGCTCTCAATTGATCCGTATTCAATATTGCTTGAAAAGTCTTAGACAGTTGCACGCTTTTTCCGACAGGCAAAACTCATATATTCCATATTACAAAAACATCTGCAATATCTATTTGGAAAGCTTAAAGCTTTTGTTCTTGCAGTTAGTACTTGTTGGGAAACTCAGATAGGTTTGATAAGTTCTATACTAGATAGCAAAAGATCCCTTATAAGTTATCTAAATGATAAGAGAGCAGAGCCTGCACCAGAACTTAAAGGTATAATTCGTCAAACAAGCTTTCAAGCCTGTTTGGTTGACCGATACACATTACTGGCCGCAATATCAGTGAGGCAAATGATGTCAGAATCTACCAATAGACATGTTGGCCAAGTCGATAGATGCTGGATTGAAATCTACAAGCACATCCAACTTACCTCTAAAGAGGTTGGTATATTTCAACTTAGACCTGAAGTGGCTGCTCACCTCCTACTTGCATTTTCTGCATGCTATCAAAAACAAAGTCTCCCAATTCACCTTGGGGCCTACTTCCTCGATCCTGCTTCTATTGGTAGTGAGCAGATACTAACCTCCAAGGAAAATAAACTTCTCATCACATATTCAAAGCGATATGGATCCCACCTTTAAAGATAACAATATAGGCAATTCTCTAGTTAACTGTTACGGAGTAGCCAATTCGGTACTGTTAGATTGCCTAGGCCGTGCTTGTATCAAGAGAGTAGGAGAACTGTCAGGAAAGCTCTGTTCAGAATAAAGATTGAAAATAAAGGTTCTTGTCAAAAGCTTTTAAAGATGTTTAACTAATAACTGAATATATTGTTAAGGTCTCTTCTCCGTTGCTTGATGATCCCTTAACTATTGGGTTTGATTTTTTCGATTTTGATTTTCTCATTGAATTACAGTTTAAGGTACAGAAACTATATGAAGCGCAAGCTATGGCAGAAAGAAACCTCCAACTACAGTCTATCCAATCCCCCGCAGCTACAAAAACTCTCTTACCGAACCAAAGTTAGGCACTTAGGTAGAAAAAACTACTAAAGAAGAAACGAGCCTGACATCTTCCAAACGACAGTAAACCTTTCACCTTCGCAGACGAGTGACATAGGAAATAAACAAAGTGCAAGAGTGAACAAGAACCAATACCCCAAAAGGAAACAAAACACCAAAGCGAGAAACCAACCTGAACCATCAATTTGGACAACGGCACAATATCCCATATCTCGCTAATCCAGGAGTATACAGTGGGAGGCGAGGGGCAATTATATCCCCTAGCAGGAGGAGGCGAAAGGAATCAAGGCGCTGGAGGTTGGTAAGGCGATAGAGGATGAGGGAGTGTGTGGTAGACAATGTAAATCACCGGATCCTCCGAAATCGTGACAGTATGGTGTCAGCAGAAGGGTTGAGCAGTAGGGTGCCAGTGATAGAGCAGTAGGGTGCCAGCCGATCAACCGTCAGGAGGACATGTGAGGAGAGGATGGAGGAGGAGTAGACCCAAGAACCAGCGGAGTCGTGTGCGTGGCCATCTAGGCAGTTCTCATCAAAGTGAGAGTGGGGGAATCGACCAACAGACTGCTAGAGCAACTGTAGGCCTGTAGAATATTTTCCCCTACTGCAATTCTGTCTACAAGCTGTATAGGGAGGTCAGAGTTAATTCCCGACGGTGCAAATATTAAGCGAGGCAGAGCAAAAAAGCTAAATGAGGCAAAACAAATGCGGGGAAAGGAGATGACCCATCAACAAGGATGGAAGAAGAGGAGAGAAGGAGCTCAAAGGGGTAGACCCTAAAGAGCACAGAGAGGAGGGAATCATTAAGACAAATCCCCACCCTCTGGCATGGCTAAAGGGCAGAGTGGAGTCGAAACGAAAGTGGTGATGATTTCTCGTGGTATTGAGATTTCAATCACCAGGTATGTAGAGGAGACGGAGGATGTCCCTTAACTATGGGGTTTATGATTTTGATTATCTCATATTCGTTGTTCAAGTACATGAACTTGTATAGTGCGCTAGCTATAGCAAAAACAAAACCTTAATTCCAAACAAATATCCTCCGCACCCCAGGGATCAAAACCCGTATTCCCAGGACACTCAGGTATGGGCCTAACCACACATCTTGCCTACAAGCAAACAAACCTCCAGCTGGATAAGGAGACAACAGGTTGAAATTAAGAAGCAGGAAAGCAGAAAAGCATAAGAAAAACCCATGATGGAAAGTACAACAGATTAGGGGAAATTAGCCACTACTATTGCACCCATAAAGGCACCGGCAGGTTCATGATGGACCTGGGATTCCGAGGTAACCGACTGTAACATGTGTACATGTTCCGGTACCTCTATTCCCACTCTCATTAGCTTTTCCTTTGTCAGATTACATTCATTTGATTTCATTTTTTTTGTATTTGATTTTTCTACCGGAATCTCTACATTCTGGCGACCTGATTACTCTATGCTCTGGAGGATCGGCAGGATTGTGCCCCAGGAGTTCCAAGGGAAGGAACAGGTCATGTATACTGGCGGTAGGATAGAGGCAGTATTGTGGGAAAGCCCCAGGCTTTCCAGAATTCCGGCAGGGCCACAGGATTCTGGTAGCTGTACACTCACCAGAAATGATAGTGGCTGCGGGTTTCCAGAGCCTCAGCTCTTGCAGGACAGATATCATGTATTTAAGAGTGGTCTCCTGGCTAGCAGGAGACATCAGACTTCAGACAGATGCCTAGACAGTGAATACACTTGGTTGAACGGTGATCTTATTGTTCTCCTTCGCTCTATAAACTATTCTATTGTACTCCCCTTGTCTTCGCCTCTCAGAATGTCTCTCTTAAACACCAAAGTGATAGCAGGATACCGCTTAGGCTCTATTGTATAAACGTTCACACAGGCTAGCACCTGTTACACCGACGGCATTAATACAAGTCCAAGAGACAGTGCAATACTAGAACCAGGCGTAACTGAAGGCAGATTTGACCGTGGGAAAGAGTCGTAAAGAGGATAGGTAGTAATATACCGGTTGAAGAGGAGAGTAGCAGTAGGGTGCCAGCCATGGTTGTGGCAGTAAGATGCCAGCTTCAAGGAGGGGGGGCAGTAGGGTGCCAGCCGATCCACCTTGTGAAAAGGAGAGAGGAGAAGAGAATGAGGAGGGGTAGACCCAATTATCAGGGACAGAACCGTGTGCATACCCATATAGGCAGTTCTCAAAGAACAGAGAGTGGAGGAATCGACGATTGGACTGCAAAGCGACTGTATGCCGGTAGGGGGTTTGCTACTACTGCAAGTGTGTCTCCCAGCTGTATGAAGGTAGGGTATTGCCGACCGTGCAAATGTCCAGCGAGACAGAGCAAACAGGCTAAGCGAGTCCAAATAAAAGTGCGGAAAGGAGAGGGAACCATCAACTAGGATGGAAAGAAGAGGATGGACTCAAAGGGGTAGACCCTAATGAGAGTGGCGAGGGGAGATGAAGGTAAACAGGTCCCCACCACATGGCATAGGCAGAGGGGGTAGGAACCTCGATAGTGGAGTTGGTAATGATTTCTCGTGGTGTTGGGATTTCAATCGCCGGGTGTGTAGAGGAGACGGAGGATGAAGCTTCTTTCGATAAGCCAGATATCCCTCTATATACCAAGCGTCATTTTTGCAAAATGATTGATCCAACGTCTGGGGAGAGGTTGAGTGGTGTTGCACTTACTGCAGTGAACTTTGTTATATTGTCTATAGTAGACGTCTGCGTTACTCATAGAGTGATAAGAAGAGGATGTGTGAGGAAGGTAACCAGAGTAGCGTTTTTAGTCCATAAACAGTTTTGTCAAATAGTATATGGTTGGATAGCGGAAGTCTTGCTAACCTGGGCTCATAACCTGAAAATATTGCAGTATCAAAGGCTTACTCTTATAATTAATAAGGCGCACTAAGATTTGAACGAAGATTCATAAATCCTATAAGCTGTGATTCCACTATTGCGCTATCGAGATGTAAGGATACATAAAGAGAAAACCTGAAATATATATACCCATCTTCGTGTAACTGTCACAAATCGTGACTTAGCAATATGGAATATTTTACATGACTCACGGTTTGTGAGATCATTTATGATTATGATGTTTGATTTGATTTATGTTTATGGTTTCATGACTCACGATTGTGAGGTCATATGATGTTATGACTTTTGTACCTGACTACAAGTATGAGTCAGGAGTTTCACGCATGTGACACGATGAGCGCACATGACCTTGTATGGAAATTGGATACTATAGGGATTGTATACTATGACTCAAATTGTGAGTCATAGGATGTTTGTTATACTATGACTCACACGGCAGTCATAGTAAAGAGGTGACTCATAGTAAAGTCACCAGGGTTAGGGTTGTGGGAAGAGTGCCTATATAAGGAGGGTCATGGACACAGATAGCTAGCTCTTCACACAACCACCTAAGTTACTTCCTATGTTATATTTTACCTATTAGTTCAATCTATACTTTATTCTTATTACTACCATCTGTTTATATCACCGACCGAAAAGTGATTCAAGGAACGTATCGCTAAGCAGTAGTTGCAAGGGCTAGGAGTAAGAGGACTCAGCGTTACCACAGCAACGTAAGGCTGCGAGACCTGACAAGCGGTAAGACCAGTGGTAGGTATCATTGCCTGTTGCAGTTGAAGAAGATAGTGTGCCTTGTCCGGCAGACAAGGGATAGGTTTGTAACATTTGGCTGCGTCTTTTGCGACACTTAACGAATACAAAATGGATTCACCTATAGATAGAGAAGTACCAGATTTCAACGATCCGCAGACTTTCTTAGGACTATAAGCAGAACTTGAACAAGCCTTAAGCGAGATATCGCGAGAAGGATCCCCAAGACCGCCAAGCCCGGTCACCCCTGAAGCAAGATCAAGATCAGGGTCAGTAAGCTCAGGAGCATCCCCAATACACAGAATGTCGGGGGTAGCAGGACCAGCGGATACGATAACTCTCACTTGAGAACAACTCCAAGAGTTGATTAGAATAGTTCAGGAAAATCGACAGGAACAGACCGTGTAGAGGCCAAAAATCAAAACCCCAGATACATTTACAGGAGACTGTACCAAACTGCGAGCATGGCTAGTCCAACTTGCAATGTACTACACAGCACTAGGATGGGGAGAAAATGAAGACGGATTAAAAGTGGACCTCGCCAAATCTCTACTGAGGGAATCAGCAGGCAAATGGATTACTCCATATGTGGAAGGAAAGACCCCAGCCACATGGAATGGTTGGGCAGAATTTCTAGCCACTCTACACATCTAATTCGGCGACGTGGATGCTAGAGAAACGGCAAGAAATAAAATCGAGAAAATCAAGAAGGGAGCCGGAATGTGACTGATTTCTGGAACGAGTTACGACTATTGGCAACAGAGGCAGAATACGACGAAGCAACCTTGGGAAGGGCCTTCCTAAGAGGGTTACACGAAGAAATCCAGAACTGATGGGCCCTGATGGCCCAAGACTTTACGACGACTGAGGAAATGGCGGTATGGGCTATTAATAAGGAAAACTGCTGGGACGTTATCAAACATGTGCAAGGAAGGTCAAAGACCAAAACATACGACAACGCCAGAAACTACGACGGCACCTTCAAGACCCAACGACTACCGGAGTTTCAGGGAGATCCAATGGACCTAGATGTGACTAGGGGAAACAAACGCTTAACACATCAAAGACCGAATATTGGAGGAGAAGAAACAACAATCTGTGTATGGCATGTGCGAAACCAGGACACATGATGAGAAACTGCACCAACCTGTTAAGGTTCGACTATCTATATCGCGCAACCGGCAACGATATATGATTCAGTCTAT
>QFET01014311.1:0-20749 GCA_003316355.1 Tuber calosporum
AACCCCTCTACAACCTAGAAGGCGCCAGCACCCTCATCAGATCCTACTGGTTCGATACCAACAGTGAATCTCTACCTTTCAGACTCCCTTGGTCCCATGGCGAGACTATCTCTGCCTGGACACTTCAGAAACCTGACTATGCCCCCTTCTCAACTGAGCTTGACCCTGACGGATTTTGGAAACCCCTCCAAGACTCAGACTACTCAGAATCCGATACCAGCACAACACTCTCCACCTTGGACGAATCTGAGATGGAAAGCTAACTGCTTCACAGTATTGTCTTCGCTACTATGGGGCTTATAAAGGTGTAAGGTCCTGACACCAGTGATGGATATATGTTTACTGATTAAGTTATATGTTTTGAAACTGAGTGGAATGCTCCAAAGGCGGGTTGGTCATTAAGCCCTTTAGGATATTCTTTCTTGTTTGAATGTTTTATTTCTTTTAAGGGGAATGTAACGGAATCCTATTATGTTTCTACTATTACTACTGACTTGATGTTGGTTATTACTTATTTGGGTTTATACCTGATAAGCGCTACTATTTGGTTGTGCCTTCCTACTTGGTTATGACTTCCTAACTGGTTATTCTTTCCTTGTTTCGCTTATCACTACCCCTCCTTGCTTCTACCCAGTTGGGTATCGCTATCCTCCTGCTATACCTACTGGATTTGTATAGTAGTAGCGATCTCTTGTTCCTTCCTGTTTGGATTGCATTACTTGTTTTGTTAGCTCCATCCTGTCGCTTTTAACCCTCTATTTTTGGAATATGGTTACCTTGGTATGCTGCCTCGGTTAGCATGTTTGTTGGACAGGATTCTTGCGCTTTTGTTTTGTTTTCCTAGCTACAATTTTTTGTATTTAAAGAGCCTGCAATCCATTAAGGATTCGGACTCTCAAGCCTCACAAGACTATCATCTTTAATACTAGAAGTTGAACGGTCACTCTATTAGTTCCATACCTTTTACCTTGTCAATTAAAGACCTATCCATCGACGGTTCTCCCCCTATCCTAATAGTATCTTTAGAGTCCCTTTGGGATTCTCGAGATACTTGGGAGTAGGTTACAATAACAGAGTAATTTATCCAAGTGGATCTATTACGTATTCTGCATTCTTGATAATCGGAATGCATCTGCACATGAGTGCATATATGCAGGAAAGGCGCCATCCAGACTGATCACCTGGTATTCCGTATGATGTTCGCAAATGGGCGGCATCAATTTGAACTTAGTTCATTTGGCAAAGAGATTGAAGGCTATCTACGGGTGGAGTGCTTGACACCCGCAGAAAAATAGATGGTCAGGGGGATCATTTGCTGTAGTGGGGTCATACATCTTTAGGGTCAAACAGTGTTCGCACTGTTTAGACCATGGCCGAAGTTTCCAAGGATACTTCTTTAATATGGCCAACCTTAGTACTGGGAAAAGTGTATAAATAGTTAGCAGTCCTCGGTAGTTAAGGGATCATGAAGCAACGGCGAAGAGACCTTAATAATATATTTAGTTATTCAGTTATTCACCTTCGAGAACCCTTTTATCTTAACCATACTTTTACCGAGCTTTCCTGACAGTTCTCCGATTTTCTCGATACAAGCACGGCCTAGTCAATTCAACAGTACCGAATTGGCTACCCCGTAACACTATATTGTTAATCTCCTGTCACATAGGCAACTCTATATTCCTCATGCCCAGAGAATACTTTTACGCTCGAAGTTTTCATCAGTGCCAACATTGTAGCACTGCAGACCTCACAACTTTGACAACATATTTCCTCTCTGCTGCGAAGAATACGCACTTGACCTCGGAGCAGTGGCACTTCGACAACTGGCTCCCATACAGCGAAAATATACAGAACATATTTATCGTCAAGATAGACGGCGGATAACTGCATTTACAAACGCAAACAATAATCCTCCATATCCTCTTTTGAAGAGATTCTTGTTGCTGACCTTTCGGAAAAACCCTCTATTCAAGCTAATTTCTCTTCCAGTTAGCACCTTTGGCCTAGAGGCCAGACTTCTGGTTATCTTATATTTTCTCAAAGAAAAATTATTTGGGTGTCTAAGCGAGCTGCCATGGCTATGGCACGGGATGACACACCTATTCTTAGTCCATTGGGACATGACAGGATGATCGAAGAAGATGACACGGAATCTACCCCTTTGGCATCTTTATCCCGTCCCGAAGCCATACATGCTCTCCTATTACTCATTTGGGTCGTCCATCATCCTGAGTTCAGAAACGTGCCAAGCGAAACAAGAAGCCTGTCAATACGCAAGTTAACTTCCAGCTAAATGTTGTCTGTGCATTACGCCACCTGGACCGATCCTTGAAAGAAAGTGCCGATGAGAATCACATAGCGATCTCAGCACTATCACAGGAGGCCAGGCAGGGTTTTACAATGCTAGAATTGCTGCACAGCTGTATGGCCTGAGGTGAAGTTATTAATGATGCTGAGATACAGGAAGGTCGCCGTGCATTAGAACAATTGAGTGGTGACACCGAACTGGAGCAGGAAAGGTTACGTGCCCAGGTTCAGGAAGAGTTCCAACGCCAACAGGCTCAACAAGAGCAACAGGTCCAAGTCTCAGAAACAATGGAACGAATCCTGGAAAAGGCACTAATGGAACTCAATACTAAGCTGAACCAACAGGAACAGGAATGGACCAGAAGGATGAAAGAACAATGAGAAATTGCTGCTCAACAGCAACGAGAACAGAGTGCGGGTATGAAGGCCTACCTAGATCGTCTGGTACTTCGATTAGAGCAAAAAAGGACACCTGCACTAACACAGTATGGACCTAGTGATAGTGATCCAGGACCGTCTAACCGAGGACGCACAATGGTACCAATAGAAGGTACTATTCCTACAAAGGAATCAGCATCAACTCCAAGAAAAGATAAAGGAAAAGGAGTTGACCGTGGAGGAAATAACCTACCACTGCCACCACCAGCAGGTAACCATGGTAATGCCCCGGACCCAGATGATGATGGGTCCGATAGTGATGAATAGGACAGACGGGGTAGAAAGGGCGGCAGGCCGGAACGCGCTCCTTGTTTACCGTCTATTCCCACAAACGATGTACCCGAGGACAGGTTAACTATGGCTTTCTTAGAACGTATCGGTGGACTCTCTCGACCAGCAAAGCTAATAGCGGAACCACCCTACTTCTTCAAAGGAAATGACAACCAAGATATTCGAAACTGGTTGACACCCTGTGAGGACTACTTCGATCGCAATCCTATACAGTGGGAAAATCATGCACACCGAATAGTTTTTGCCTTGGGGAAAACAAAGGGGCACAAAGTGGCACCCTTCTCGGAAAAATACCAGAAGGTGATGGGTGGATTAGGTGGATATACCTTGGACTCAGACTATTCCACATCGGAAGGCTTTCGACAAGAAATTACCAAGCGATATATCGGCATCGAGGAGGCACGACGAGCCCTAGAAGAAATGACTAAAGTAGTCTATAATGGAAAAATCAACACCTATCCTCTACTTCTTGAAAATCTCAACATCAAGGCCGGTCTCACAGGAATTAGTTGGAGGGTACGGGTGGAAAGCAAACTTCCTCAAGAAATTCTTCGCCGGTTATCTCATCTAAAGTTTTCCTTGGATGAGGAATGGATGGAAACCATACGGGAAGTTAGCAGACAAGAGGAAGAATTTCTGGAATGGCGGAAACTATCCAAAGATGAGCCCACAAACAGTGGAGCATCCAAGAGAAAACACGATGATACAGCAAAGGGGTTCAACACCAAACACGGATACACCGACCAGAAACAAAAAAAGAATCCGACCCGATAGAAGTCAGCTAAAGGAAAATCAGCGGAAAAGAAAGCAGGATTCAATAATAAGGATGAGCATAAGGACTGGAAGAATGATCATGTTGGAATCCCTCAAGAAGTTATGAATAAGCGAAAGGCAGAAAAGGCTTGCACTCGCTGTGGCCTCAACAACCACACTTGGCGAAAATGTCGTAAGGACATAGTTGTAGCAAGAACTTTCGCTTAGCAACCAACGAAGGACCCACCAAAAGTTTCCCGCAAACCACAGACGGCTGCTCTTGCTGTAAGAACATCGCAGCAAAATGTGAACCAGATTCAGAGCGAACCATCCCCTCAGTTAAGGGAATTATCAGACACAGAAATCTCCTAAAGGCACCAACGGCGACAGCGATTGGGTATTCAGGGCACTAGCAATAGCAACCGGAATCGATACTGGGAACCCTCAAGTCTAGAGTGCTGAAGATCACTGCAATAAGGTTACCGACGATAAAAAAGAATTCAAAAATTCTTCAAAAAAATTGGCATGCAGGTCCATGTTTGCATGTTGGGAACCGTCGTTCCCTGGAACCTCGATGAGGTTCCGTAGCGTGCTTCAACTGTTTGGATTCAGGGGACCGGAGGATGAGAGCTCCCCCGTCAGGGAGATCACGGTTAATTTTTATTTTCCCTCAGATTGGTTCTAATTTTAGGTTCCTGCTTTTTACTTCTTCGGAACAAGGATCTCCTTTTTAGGCACTTGAATGTGCTTCCCGTTTTTAGACACTCGGGAAGTACTAGGCAGTAGCAGGGGTGACCCCCCGGTACGCTCTGGCCCTAGATGCCTACGGTACAAATTACCGTTGTTTAATCCGCCAGAAGGGTGGATTAAACGCAGGACCCTGTGGACAAAATGAACGGGCCAGGCTCATTTTACCACTAGACCATAGCTGAACAGCTGTAAAGTCTTCTGGGAAACCTCATGATATCGGCTCGGTTAACCTGAGGGTGTTGTGGCAACAAAAAACAAAAACAACAACTAAAACAACAAAGGTTCCTATAGCAACTAACCGCACCGTTAATTATGGTAATGGTCAAAAATGTCTTGCACGGTAATCTAACACTACTTTAAGTGCAATTATTACCTCTTTCGGAGGAGATATTCCAAATTTGGAAACAGTCACTATTTTCGGAATTTTGTTCTCATTTTCGAAAATATAATTTATTTTCGAAAATTATTACTCCTTTAGGGTATTATCCAACACGATAGGCAGAGGAGTATAAATTTTTTATTGCATTTTTATGGTTTTTACTGGTCTCTCCCCTATTGTTGAGGGTTTTAATTTTTTGAGAGCCCCTCGGCACGGGGTAAAGAACGCTCGTAGTGGGCTGCCCAGAATCTTAAATAATTAGTTATTTGTTTAGTTCGTCTGAGGAGACCTCTATGGTCGAAACAATACGCGCGTTGTCATGAACACCCAAGCTACACAACTATAATATCTTCTAAGCTAGGACGAACGGAGATAACAAAGTCGCATAAGCGACAGAATCTCAAACACGAAGAACCAAAACGCTACCAATGTCCTGAAGGAACTGCACATATCTATATGTATGGGAAACGATATCGCATAAGAGTTTTATTAGACTCTAGATCCAATATCTTTGTTATACACGAAAATTTAATCTAGGAATTGAATTTTCCTTACAAGTCTCGTGAGGATCCGATACCCGTTTTGGGTTTTACAGGAAACGAATTATCTACCGGAAGGGATTTCACCCTTCCCCTTTACCTGGAAATTGGGAAAAATAAACACATATCAAAGATTGTATGCGAGATCGCACCAATAGGAAATTATGGAATAATAATTCCATTTGGTTGGTGAAATGATGAATATCCTATAACCAAAATTCAAAACTCAGAAAGCTGGAGGTTCGAAGCTCAGGGATGTCAGCTTCTCCTCTTACTAGAGGATGAAGGTATATCAAACGAGTGGGATGAGCAGGTTCTGGAAGATCCAGAGGCAGTCGTTATTGGAAGAGTTGCAAGAGTAGATGATGAGGAAGAAATAATCCTTATTACACTACCCACACAATACCATAACTACAAAGACCTTTTCTGCCACTCAACTGAGGCAAAACTAACGACTCATCAGACCTTCGATCATGCTATTGACCTCAAACCAGATTCCCAACCACCCTGGGGACCAATTTATCCCCACTCACAAAAGCAGCTAAAAGCACTGCGAACATATCTGGATGATATGTTAAAACAAGGAAATATTTCCCACAGCAAATCAGCGGCAGGTGCACCGATACTGTTTGTGCCGAAACCGGATGGACGTCTCAGGTTGGTAGTTGACTACCAAGGACTAAACAAAGTCACTATCTACAACAAATATCTACTACCCCTAATGACGGAACTACGCGACCGTGTGTGAGGAGCCACTATTTTCCCCAAGTTGGACCTGAAGGACGGTTACCACCGGATCCGCATATGAAAGGGTGATGAATGGAAAACAGCTTTTCGCACACGATACGGCTTATATGAATATAATGTCATGCCATTTGGTCTGGTAAATGCACCAGCCACCTTCCAATCAATAATGACTAAGATCCTGAAAGAGTTTCTTGATGAAGGAGTGGTAGTATACATTGATGATATACTTATATACTCTAAATCTGAGAAGGATCAAGTCATATTGGTTAGAAAAGTCTTAGAAAGACTGCGAGAATACAGAATGGCCATCTCGCTCACAAAAAGCACCTTCCATATCACATCAGTGGAATTCCTAGGGTATATTGTGGCTGTTGATGGAGTTACTATGAGCGACAGAAAGGTGGAATTAATCAAGGCCTGGAAACCACCCACCTCGGTAAAAGAAATTCAAATATTTATAGGCTTTGCCAACTTATACCTGCGGTTCATAAAGAATTTCTCCGCACTATGCGCGCCAATTACTGATTTACTTAAGGGTAACCCTTAGGATTTTTCTTGGGGTGAAAAGCAACAGCAAGCGTGTGTCGAGCTCAAACGTCGGTTTATTACAGCTCCGATAATATGTCATTTCCATCCGGACAGGGAAACAGTAGTGGAAAGAGATGCCAGCGATTACGCTCTTAGATGTGTCCTTTCTCAATATTTGGACAAAAAACTACATCCGGTCGCTTTCTATTCTCGAAAGTTGACACCAGCTGAACGCAATTTTGACATTCATGACAAGGAATTGTTGGCAATATTAGTTGCGTTGGAAGAATGGAGACACTATCTTGCTGGGACTGATAAACCATTCACCATATACACCGATCATCAAAACCTACAATATTTTCTCTCAAGAAAAGCCTGGTCGGTAAGACAAATTCGCTGGGCTCAGAAGCTCTCTGATTTTAACTTTATAAATCATTTATCGACGTGGAACCTGTTGAAATTTCTAATTCGTTTTCGTGTGAATATTTCCTTGAACATATCATATATTCTCTCACTTGGTTAGTGTTTCGGCAATACCTATTACACCGCATACATTTCTACAGCTATAACATACTGTGCGTTTATTTCTGTTATATTTCATTGTTACGATAAGGATTCTTATGTATAATTCTTTATCTGGTATTCAGGTTATTTCGCTTGCTTAACACATATTTTAACGGTTATTGTTCCGTCCTTTATGTCTTATCATCTACAACGAAACCCCTCACACCACTTTAGTTTTATATAAACTTTTAGGATTTTCTTGGCAGGTTTTCAGGGTCAAATACGTTCACACTAATGTTTTTCCTACTGACGTTACGGTAAAACACGTTCGTACTTATATTTTTCCCTTTTATATTCTCTTAGATAATGGGAGGGCGCACTCTTGTATATATAGGGGCTACTGCCCACTTTTCACGCTTAGAAGAATAAGGAACAGACTACCTACCAATCTACCTTCATAAATCTACCTCTCCTCATCAAGGGGTGCCCGCAATACTCGCTTGGTATTACGTTGGTATATTCCGATAGATATAAGATCGTGCCCATACACATTTGAACAGGTTATGAGCCCGGGCCTCCTATACCTTTAGGATATATATTCACACTGTCCAACAGATTACCTAACTTCAGCGTCAATGAAGCGAAACCCGTCCTGCTATCGATCCACTTTTCCCACCAGAAAAATACCCAGAAATATTTTTCTCAGCAAAGTTTAATTCTCGGCACGAAACATCGACCAGAAGAAATGCTGCCTCTTGACGAAACCAGTCACTCTCGCCCTAGGCGTTACACCAGTCTCGGCGAAACACTCTCGGCATTAACCACTACTTAACCGACCTCCTTTCACAATTCGCCTCCGTCTCCTCCTTTTTCCTCTCTTTGTGCGCGCAAGTGTTACCCACCACACCCCCGCACACTTTATCAACTACCAGGAAGTTAACACATCTCAGGGTGAATACTCCCAGAAAAATCCTTGGAAGGTGAACGTGTTACTTTCAGGCTTGATAAAAGTTGTCTGGACTAAAAGGGGGTGTGTGGTCACAGAGAACGATTTGAAGAACACAACTTGCATAACCAAAATCCACCATGGCCTCAGCCTCAACCACCGTCCCTGAACCTTTAACTGACAATCCCACAGCAACCCCTCTGCCCATTGACCAAAGGGCACGGACAGACGCGGTTAACTATAAACGCGGCTTCGCACCCAGCTACAAACCCAGCTCCATCCCAAAGCTTACAGGGCCAGAGATCTACCGCACATAGCGTGACATCTCTGAGTACTTCCTCGGAGTATTCAACTGCTGAGTCATTGTGCAAGGAACGGAAACCATCCCCCATGAAATACGGAATGAAGATGGGGATCTGACGAATGTTGACATTATCGATGAATTTCGCGATCGCTACCAGTGGGCATCGGCCTACTTCCTCGAGACCATTGATCCAAAATGGCTCATCCTCTTGGCAACCCACAAAACGCCGCACGCAATCTGGACGGTGTTCCAGGAAAAATTTGACCGAGAAAACACCTTCTCCTTCTTCGACAAACTCAATGCTGTTCTCGATACCAAATACGACTCGTCTGAACCCATCGCTGATCACATCAGCAAGTTTGACCCCCTCTGTAATGGCATGCAACACTGTTGCTCCTCTGCTACCGATAATGACCGTTACGCCCTACCTTTTGCATTTAAGACGGTATTCGAGTGATCAGAAGCAAAAGCTGCAGTCCTTCTCCGGTCCCTTCCCAAGTCGATGAACAACATCGTCGACAACCTCCAAACAAAGGAGGACCTTACCTACAACCATGTCTATAACAGGTTGTTGGACCTTAAAACTTCGGTTAACTCTGAAGAAGACAAGGTGTATAAAACCGCCACTGTCAAAGGAAAAGGGAAGGAACAACCCCAACGAAAGGGAAATAGCACATTGGTCACAGCCAAGGAATCCTCATACTGCAAAAAGCATTACCCCTCTGCACGCAATGAAGGGCATACTTGGAAAGAGTGTCACAAACTGAAGACCGATAACCAAAAGAGGAAGGAAAGCACGGCGATTGACACCGCCAATATCGGCAAGGAAGAGACACCCAAACCGGTCAGTAGATCCTCAACCCTTACCACTACGCGAAAGACCCATCACCCACACAATTGGGTAATCGATCCAGGCGCAAGCTCACATATGACAAGCAACCTAGACCTTCTTATATACTTTGGACCAGAAAAAGAAAATGTCAAGTTAGGCGATGACTCTGTAATAGAGTCATGCGGCCGAGGAACAGTTAAGCTCATGGCCAAAATGTCTAATGGCCATGTATCTCCTGTTTTTCTTCAACATGTTCTCTGGGTTCCTAAGTTGGGTCAATGCAATTTGTTATCGTGGTGCGCTATCGTTTCTTTGGGAAAAGGGTTTTCTTTACGCAGTTCAGGGAAGGACATGTATGTCATGGGAGAGAATAAAGAGGTTTTATGGGGCAAGCTTGACGGACAAGAATATGTCATGCAGGAAAGAAATGAACAGGCATACAAAATGACCTATCAGGAGTGGCATGAAGCCTTGGGTCATCCCTCAGCAGCATACCTTCGCTCCGACAAATACTCCGACACACCCCATATCCCTAAGGTTCCTACAGGTTGGTAATGCGAAACTTGCATTACCTCAAAGTTGTCCAAACGAAAACCAGAACCAACACAGCACCATTGCCAAAGCCCCTTCAAGTTAATTCACTCAGACTTAAGCGCTAAATTCTAGACACCATCCTTTGGTAATTCTTGGTACTATATCACCTTCATTGATGACTTCACACGATACACCTGGATTTACCCCATCAAGGTAAGATCCGATATGGTAAAAATCTTCAAACAGTTCATCCAGGAGCGACACACCCAAGATAACGCCATAATCAAACGATTCAGAACTGATAACAGTGGTGAATAGGTGAACCATGAAATGCTAAACATGTATCAGGCGCATGGAATACTTCATGACAAAACTCCACCCTAACACATGAATCAAATGGCGTTGCTAAACGGTATAACAGGACCATAATAACCGCCACTAGGTCCATGTTAAAAGGTTTGACTCTACGACTTTGTGCAGAAGCAATCGCAACTGCCGTATTCCTCAGAAACCATCTCCCCAACCGATCCATAGGTGGTTCTACGCCCTATGAATCTCTCTACAACCAAAAGCTGTTGATCAACCACCAGCGCCCATACGGGACCAAATGCTTCGTCCACCTACCTGCGGAGACTAGAAAACCAGGAACGAAGCTACAGCCACGGCCGATCGAAGGCTATCTCGTTGGATACACATCCTCTCACAAGATATACCGGATATACAATCCCTCGCAACATAAGATATCCGAAACACGACAGGTACACAGGACCACTAAAACAATTGAAAAATCGGAAGTGCCAATTACAACACCTGCTCCGGAATCCCAATTTGTGACCGTCCATCCTCCCTCCTTTCCAATAGACATGCAATCGTACAGTAAGACTTTGGAATTGGACCCGAGTACGACACCTACCAACCACACAACAGCGATTGAAATCCATCCTCCTGCATTACCTCCACATCCAGAGAACTACGATCGACCTAACACTCTGTTACCTACTCCGGAACCTGCTCCCTTGGAACAACAACCTCAAGGACATGAGGCCCTACCTGACGAGCAACCGGAAACATGGACAAGGTCAGGACGAATCTCACGCCCACCGGTACGCTTTGGCAGAAATGCTACTGAACTACCGGATGAGGATCCCACCACGTATCACCAAGTGATTAACAGTATGCTTAAGGAACAGTGGACCATACCGATGGATGACGAGATTAATGCACTAAAAAGGAATGAAACCTTCGATGTTGTTGAGAGACTGATGGGAAGCAAGAATATAGATAGTAAGTGGGTTTACAAGACTATACATAATGCAGATGGGACTTTCGAAAGGTTCCGCTCAAGAACCGTTGCGAAAGGGTTTTCACAAATTCCTAGCTTGGACTTCGAAGATCCATTCGCCCCTGTTATCCGTTATGAATCTCTCCGCTTCCTCCTTGCGATATGCGCCAAAAACAAATGGCGACCGCGACAGTTCGATGTCACATCTGCTTTCCTCTACGGCGAACTCAAAGAAGAAGTTTACCTACGACCGTTTCCTGGGTACCGTGATGGAGAACAAGTATGGAAACTTAACCACTGTCTTTATGGAGTTAAGCAATCTGCGAATGAATGGTATGCTCTCTTCGCTAAATTCTTAACCTCCAAAGGATTTACGACATCAGCCCTCGACCCATATATGTTCGTCCATGCTAAACACGACATCTAGATATCGGTTTACGTCAACGACATTGCCATACACGCAGCCGGCTCCTCCCACACCACATCTCTGATAAAAGATCTGAAAAAGGCATTTGAGATCACTGACCTAGGGGAAGCTAACTCCCTGCTCGGCTTGCACATAACGTATACACCAGATGGCATACATCTTACCCAGCAAAAATACATCAAGTCAGTCCTCCAACGATATGGCATGGAAAACTCACATTCCGTTTCTACCCCATTATCAAAAGGCATTCAACTTACGAAAGGGACCGAAGACATACGGATACCAGACCCCTCCATTTACCAATCGATTATAGGATCACTTATGTACCTCACCACTGGCACAAGACCCGACCTCTCGTATACCATTTCATTTCTTTCTCAATTTTCTTCTTGCACATCTGAAGCACACTCAAAGGCAGCTAAACACGTCCTTCGTCACCTAGCTGAAATGGAAAATATAGGATTGTTCTACCCGTACCCAACCAACGCACCTCCCGCTATCAATGTCAATGCTGATGCAGACTTTGCCGCTTGCCTTGAGGCCCGCCGCTCCTTCTCTGGATACATTGTTATCTTAAATGGTTCATGTATCTCCTGGCAATCCAAGTAACAGGCATCTGTCGCTACATCTACTACTGAAGCGGAATACGTTGCTATGTTACTGGCTACGCGACAAAACCAATGGTTCCAAAAAGTCCTCTGCGATATTCGACTAAGTTTACTGATCACTTTGCACGCAGATAATACCAGCGCTAATTTTCTCGTGACAAACCATCAACTCAATGAATGTACCAAATATATCGATGTTCACTTTCACAAAATACTAGAAGAACTCGACTGCGGTTTGTTCACTTTACTAAAAGCTGTGTCGTCAGAAAACCTTGCCGATATCTGTACCAAAATCTTCGTGAAACTGGCACATACACGGTTTATGGGACTTCTGGGCTGTAGATAATGAGGGGAAGTGTTGAAATTTCTTATTCGTTTTCGTATGAATATTTCCTTCAACATATCGTATATTCTCTTACCTGGTTAGTGTTTCGGCAATACCTATTACACCGCATACATTACTACAGCTAGGACATACTGTGCGTTTATTAGTGTTATATTTCATTGTTACAATAAGGATTCTTATATATAATTCTTTATCTGGTATTCGGGTTATTTCGCTTGCTTATCACATATTTTAACGGTTATTGTTCCGTCCTTTATGTCTTATCATCCACAACGAAACCCCTCACACCACTTTAGTTTTATATAAACTTTTGGGATTTTCTTGGCAGGTTTTCAGGGTCAAATACGTTCGCACTTATGTTTTTCCTACTGACGTTACAGTAAAACACATTCGTACTTATATTTTTCCCTTCTATATACTTTTAGATGACGGGAGGGCGCACTCTTGTATATATAGGGGCTACTGCCCACTTTTCTTGCTTAGAAGAATAAGGAACAGACTACCTACCAATCTACCTTCATAAATATACCTCTACTCATCAAGGCGTGCCAGCAATAGTCGCTTAGTATTGCGTTAGTATATTCTGATAGATATAAGATTGTACCCATACACATTTGAACAGAACCAGAGGGGGTAAACCGGATGCTTTAAGCAGGCGGCCAGAGCACCGCCTTGAGGAGGGAGCTGAGCATGCCAAGCAGGCTATACTTCAGCCTCATCACTTTGAAAACCTGCAGAATAACCGAAACTTAGTTGTCTCAGTTATATCGGGAAAAGAGAACTCTGAACACCTCAGTCAGCAGTTGCCTCAAGAGGAACTGAACAATATGATAAGGATTAAAAGACTTCAACAGGTAGCAAGAATCCCAACTCCAGGTTCCAAGCTAGCCGCCGGTCATGACCTATACAGTACCGAAAACAACATAGTCCCTGCGAATGGGCAAGTGCTCCAGGGGACAGGATTGGCTATCGGAATACCAATCGTATCAGATGCACGTATTCCATCAAGTAGTGGATTAGCAGTCAAGCATGGTATTTCTATTGGAGCCGT
Organism: Tuber calosporum; assembly: GCA_003316355.1. Classification (NCBI taxonomy): domain Eukaryota; kingdom Fungi; phylum Ascomycota; class Pezizomycetes; order Pezizales; family Tuberaceae; genus Tuber; species Tuber calosporum. Next base: position 13,567 of record QFET01014311.1, read on the forward strand.
AGTAGTCGATGCGGACTATAGAGGAGAGGTTAAAATCCTCCTAGTCAACACCACTGGCAATCCTTTTCAGGTACACACAGGACACCGGATAGCCCTGATGATTGTGGAAAAGGTTGATGATAGAGAACTTCATGAGGTTATGGAGTTAGATGAAACTGAACGAGCAAGCCAAGGGTTTGGCAGTTCAGAATAACGGTTGGAAGAAAACCAACTACCATTATGTTTCCCATATTCTGATGGAAAGCACAAATATTTGGACTCAACGGACATTACCTCACACCCGATATGCACTAAAGGACTAACAGTAATGTCGAATGCAATAATTGGAAATTGCGAAGTCATGAAATTTGATATAAAATTCTTGGAACAGGTAAGAGAAAAGGCAAATGAGGATCCAGATTGGCTAGACCGAATGAAGGAACTGGAAGGTTTACAGAATAATCGCAAAGAATGGCCGAAACAATGTTCCCTAACTGATGCAATGCTCTACTATAAAGAATGCCTCTATATTCCGTAAAACAAACACCTGCAGACAGATATTGCACAAAGCTGTCACGACTCTAAGATTGCAGGATATTTCGGTCAAGAAAAGACTCTGGAAATTATCACAAGAGACCTTAATTGGAAATGAATAGGGAACTGGATAAACGACTATGTACGATCCTGTACTGAGTGCCAATAGGCTAAGTCACCAAGACATGCACGCTTTGGGCTGTTACAACCACTACATGTCCCATTTGCTGCTTGGGCATCTACCGCGGTAGATTTTATCACACAACTTCCCAAATCTGCAGGATACAGCCAGATCATGGTTGTAGTTGACCAGTTCACCAAAATGGCACACTTTATTGGCTCAGAAGAAAATGCGACCGGAAAGGACGTTGCAGAAGCATTCATCAAAGAAGTTTGGAAACTTCATGGGTTACCAACAGAAATCATTTCCGACATGGAGGCAAAGTTTGCAGGAGAATTTTGGGAATCATTGTGCAAAACATTAAGCATCAAAAGAAAGATGTCTACGGGTTACCATCCTCAAACTGATGGACAAACAGAAAGAGTCAACCAAGTGCTGGGAGGCTACCTTTGAATATTTGTCAACTACGATCAGGATGACTGGTACCATCTACTGCCGTTAGCCGAGTATGCATAATACAACTCGGTAACAAGCGCACATAGAATAACCCCTTGCTTCGCAAATTATGGTTACCATCCTCAAACAGAATGGATGAAGGAGCGAGAACTCAGAATCTGGGAGCTACTATGTATGCTCACTAGATGAAAGCGATACATGAAAAGGCAAAGGAATTCGTTAAGAAGACTTGTGAAGGGATGAACAAGTACTATGACACAAAGCTCGCAGTCAACCAGACTTCAAAATTGGTGACTTAGTTATGCTAAACCTGAGGAATATCCGCACTAAGTGAGCGTCTAAGAAGTTAGCGCCAAAATTATATGGCCCGTTCAAAATCTTAGAGTAAAGAGGAAACCTGGCCTACAAATTGGAAATATCAGAGCAATGGAAAATCCATCCGGTATTCCATGTATCGCTACTCGAGCCTTACCGAAAATCAGTTCGACCTGGCCGAGAACAATCACCCCTGGCACAAGAATAAGTTGAAGGTGACCTTGAATGGGAAGTGGAAAAAATCATCAAGAGTGAAATAATCTCTTATAAGCGAAGATTCAGAGGACGTTCACGAACGATCGAAGAACTTCGATACTTGTCAAGTGGAAACGATGTTCCAAAGATGAGAACACCTGGGAACCACCAGAGCACTTAGTGCATGCTCAAGAATTGATTGAAGATTTTCACAGGGAAAATCCGGCAATACCAAAGTTGGGCTAGGTAGTATCTACAGAAAGGTTTTTCCTGCTGTGGCCAAGTTATCGCTGAAGGTTTTTTAACCCTACCGTAAGGAGTACTAAAAGGAAGAATTGCTTCGAGACGAAGCTTAGTAAGGTGTAGCTGATGTTACACATATGGGATATGGTACTAGACTTTCGAGTCTAAAGATATGATGGTATATAGCGCCGGGAGGTGACTATATTGACTACAACCCACACTGGCAAGAAGTAGGATCGTATCCAGAACTACTCATCCTCAGTGAAAGAAGACAGAGTAATTTATCCCAGTGGATCTACTACGTATTCTGCATTCTTGATAATCCGAATGGATCTACACATGAGTGCATATATGCAGGAGAGATCGCCATCCAGACTGATCACCTGGTATTCCGTATGATGTTCGCAAATGGGCGGCATTAATTTGAACTTAGTTCATTTGGCAAAGAGATTGAAGGCTATCTACTGGTAGAGTGCTTGACACCCTCAGACCAATAGATAGTCCAGGGGATCATTTGCTGTAGTGGGGTCATACATCTTCAGGGTCAAACAGTGCTCGCACTGTTTAGACCATGGCCGAAGTTTCCAAGGATACTTCTTAAATATGGCCAACCTAAGTACTGGGAAAAGTGTATAAATAGTTAGCAGTCCCCGGTAGTTAAGGGATCATGAAGCAACAGAGAAGAGACCTTAACAATATATTCAGTTATTCAGTTATTCACCTTCGAGAACCCTTTTATCTTAACCATACTTTTACCGAACTTTCCTGACAGTTCTCCGATTTTCTCGATACAAGCACGGCCTAGTCAATTCAACAGTACCGAATTGGCTACCCCGTAACATGTATACAAGTATATCCGCCCTTTTACTACGCAAAGAAAAACCATTCCCCAAAGAAACAATAGCAAGCCATGACAAGAAGTTACTTTGACCTAACTTTGGAACCCATAGAACATGTTTAAGGAACACAGGGGCTACATGACCGTTTCAAGTTTTGGCCATGAGCTTGACAGTTCCTTGGCTACATGATTCTATTACCAAATCATCGCCTAACTTAACAGTCCCTGTACTTGGTTCAAAGTTTATAAGACGGTCTAGGTTACTTGGCATGTGTGAGCTTGCACCTGTATCGATTACTCAGTTGAGTGGGTGAGGAGTCTTTTGCGTAGAAAGGAGGTGTGTGGATATACTAACCGGTTCAGATATTTCTTCTTTGCCGATCTTTGCTGAACTAACAGCTTTCTGTTCCCTCTTCTTTTAGTTGTCGCCCTTAAGTTTATTTCACTCATTCCAGGTATTTACCTCAGCACGTGCAGTGGGGTAATGCTTCTTGCAGTAGGTACATTTCTTGGATGTGGCCGCAGGTCTCCGGGGAGGTTCCCTTCCTTTTGCCTTGACACCAACACTTTTATACATTTTGTTCTCCTCAGGGCTAACCAAGGGTCTCATGTCCAACAATTTATTGTAGACATGATCGTAGGTAAGGGCCTCCTTGGTTTGGAGGTTAACGACGATATTACTCATCTACTTGGGATGGGAGCTGAAAAGAACAGCTGCCTTGGCTTCGGGTGACTTGAATACCAATTTGAATACCAACAGTAGAGCATATCAGTCGTCAGCAAAGGATGAGGAGCAATGTTGTTGCATTAAGTTCCAGAGGGTATCGTACTAGTTGATATGGTCTTCAATAGCTGCAGAGGTATCGTACTAGTTGATATGGTCTGTAATAGCTGCAGAGGTATCGTACTTCGTATCGAGGACAGCGTTAAGTTGTTCGAAGAAGGAGGTGGTGTTTTCTCTAGCAAATTTATCTAGGAACTCTTTCCTGATAGCGGGGGCTGTTTTGTGGGTTGCAAAAAAATAAGCTATTGGGGGTCCATTGTTTGAAAGAAGTAGGCCGAGGCCCCTTAGTATCGATCGCGAAATTCATTTATTCTCTCAGAGTTATTATTTCAATCGTTGTGCTCTTCTTCCTCTAGCACAGTTTCATTTTCCGTCACTATATCGCATCAATTATATAAATTAAGGACATATGCAGAGATATCTCGCAAACGCTCCGCGCTACCTATTTTCTCCCACTTGAAATTCTTGCCCTTTTTAGCCGATGAAAACTTCGCTTTTTGTGTGGCAACGGCAAGGACACACTAAATCTTGCCCATCGCTTAAGCTTCAATCTTTAGCAACACAGGCCCGCTTCCTGTATAACAGTGATGGCCACAGCTTCCCCTGGCCCCTCCAGGTCAGCCTTGCGTACCAATCACCGCACAGCCCCCTACTTAGCCCACTCCTCCCGCGCCAGCACCCCAAGATCCCTCCCTTACCACTTGATCACAACCCATACCTCGTGTACACTATTGTCACCTGGTTTAGCCTCTCTCGTTAATCTTTCCCTGCGTTTGTCAACTCCCTCCTCCACAACCTTTCTGATGGGAAGGCTACCATCATCCCATTCCTGTGCACCGCCCTCTCTGGAATCAATAAGGGAGTTAGCCAACTTGCTACCCTGACCAAGTCCGTGGATGCGATCCCCTCCGCTATCTCGGCCCCGCTCCTCCCTCTACTACAGCCTGTCCCGCTATGGCAGCCCTGGAGGTCACAGCCTGAGACCTCTAACTTCGCGTCTAGTGGGAGCCACACCCCGGCAGCCCACTCCTCCTCCCCCAGTCCCCTCTCGCCCCCCTCCGCCTTAACCTAGGTCTCTCCCCAACCCTGACCCTCAACCTGCACCAGAGGCAAATCAAGGCCCTGACCCCGACCTCCCCTGCTATGACACTGTTGGAAAACAGTAGTATAGTAAGCCAGCCGCATATGCCGTCCGCCACCCACGCTCTTGGGAAGCCCAAGAGTACAGGGCCGACAAATACCCCCCCATAACCGAGTTTCGCTCACCACCCTCATCCTCTATCACCCAACCCACCCGCACCCAGTCCTGTCCTGCAACCAAGTTCTATGCTGCTATTGCAGCATGACCGACCTCTGCACCAGGAACCAAAAGCAGACGGAGGAAGCCCACCACGTAGGCCCGAGTCACAGCGTCCAACAACAGCAGCCCTCAGTCTCGAGGACAGGTACCATTACCCTCTGCCAAGTGCAGATTCTTCGCCCCTCGCAGCTTACACGCACCTCATGCTGATGCTGACCAGATGGCAGCCACCGTCCCCGACCTCATGGCTGTCGTCCTGAGGCAGTAACAACCCTTTTCCTCTCTCCTACTCCGCATGTGTCAATCCTCAAGGATATCTCACCCTTCTGGGCACTGACCCATACACACCCTCCACTGCTTATTCACTCTACTATGCAGCCATGATTATCGTCTTTACCAAGCTTTTCTAGTAGGAAACAACCCTTACCGCCCCTTCCACGCCTCCCCAAACGAAGTCCCATTGGACATTCACAGCCTGCCTAGAGCCTACCTCACAGAGGACCAAGCCGACCTCTGCCCTGTCTTATCTGAGTCAGTTCGCAAAGCAACTGACGTCATCATGTACTCCACATGCTTTCTCCAAACCGACTCTGACACTCAAGTCACGAAGGCCACCACGTCTGTAGTAGTTACCATGGCCCTAGATGATGGTAACAGGCTTGGCTCCAGCATCCGTCTCTTCTCCCGTCCGTGCAAAGTACAAAAGGCCCACTCCTCTGAGAAGTTAATGCAATGCCGGAAGTGTTGGCTTTATGGCCACCCCTCCCCCATGTGCAAAGCCACCACCCCCACTTGCCCTCTGTGTGCTCTAGCACATACACAAGCGGCCCACCGCCGCTCAAATCTCACATGTCCCAAGGGTGAGAACAACAAGTCCGTTGCTGGGTGTTGCCCTGGCTCCCCCCTCATGTGTTCTAGTTGCGTAGGAGCCCACCCTGCCACAGAGCGTTCCTGCCCATCACGCCCCGTCACTCCTACTGATGATGACGTCCCCTCTGAGCCTGAGGGTGCACAAGTCTTGATGATGTCATGGACCAGGATGCATCCGGCCTACCCGACACACCCAGGACTCCCTCACCTACCACTGCCACTCTGGATCCTACAACCTCCTCACATCCACTCCCACTAACTGGGGCTCCAGCTGACCCTCGCCCCAAATCTGTTGCACCAGTCCCCACCTGGCTCTCCAGTTCTCCGCTCCTAAACGGCCCATCAGGCTTCCCTCGCCATTGAGTCACACCATGGTCCCCCGTTCCCTGACGCAGGCGCCAGGCACCACCCTCATCCTCGTTCAGCACAACTACCTTAGGAGCTGGAATATGTTTCTGTCCTTATTCAATAGCCTTAAGGCTATGCCCACCCCTCCACACTTAGTCGCCCTCCTGGATCTGCCAGTCTACAAGGGGCGACTACCAATATTTTCCTCCTATAAATCTTTTTCCCTACGTACTATTAATGGTACCAAACCTAGGGTTGCCATTTATGCTCTCCTTGATTTCATGCAAGCTTTGGCACTACTACCAGTTCTCTTCGACCGGCTTGACTTTATGTCAATTGATATTCACTTCCCCTCAGGCCTGTTTGATTCAACTGATGGGGTTTTTCGTGTTTCCAATGCATACTCCACCACTGGGTGCTCATCCCACCTCGATACGATTACCCCACCTTCCTTGTTTAAGGAACACGCTTTCCCCACCGCACTGGTCGGGGATCTGAACCTCTATCATCCTCTTTCCGACCCTCTAAGGGTCCTTTCTGAGGCTGAATTTATATTTCTTCCCAATACTTTGACCTAGCCTCTGAGCTAGGCTACTAACTTTTAAACACACCAGGTTTATTTAGTAGGTTCCCCTTCGATGCCATATCCAGACCTGGAGTCTTAGACCTTGCCTTTGGTAATCCCTCGGTTGCCCCCTTTATTAACTCATTGGGTATCACACTCCCACTGACTGGCTCTGCCATGTCCCAATCACAATCGCCCTCTCCACGCCCTTCCTGCGCCTGCCTGACCCCACTCCTGACTGGACCAAAACGGAATGGCACACTCTCTCCCCTCTAATAAAGGATCTATCAGCCCCACCTCCTCCACTGCTCCCAATCTCAACCTCACTTAGTACTTAGTTCGAACGCAACCTGGACACTCTCACTTCCCTCCTAGCCCTACACATGTTAAGGTTCGACTATCTATATCGCGCAACCGGCAACGATATATGATTCAGTCTATCAAGACACTTGCTCACTACTATTGCGACTACTCCAAGTCCAATAGTTTTCCCGAGCACTTGATAGAAGAATCCGACAGTCAACTCTAACTAGAGGTCGCTAGAGGGAGAGCGGGATGAAGGTTTGATTTGATAAATTTATAGATAGGAAATAACAAAGATGGTTGCGTGAAGAGCTATCTACCTGTCCCCCTAT
>QFET01014313.1:0-12662 GCA_003316355.1 Tuber calosporum
TATCATGGTGCTGAAGCCATTGCTTCCACTCATTGATACTCACCTTTTGTACACACTTTTGAGAACAACTACATGAATGCAAGAACTCCCTAAGGCGTTCTGTCATATTGCTCTCACTTTCACCTATACTACTTATTAGTACCTGTTTTTATCATCAAACTTAAAATAAGGAATGAAAAATTTACCTAACGGGATATGGCCCTTAATATTTTCTGCTTCAGAATCTATTTCATAGATTTCGTCTTCTGGCTCTCCGGGGAGAAGCTCATCATCACTGCTATCACTATCAATATGTAAATCTTCAGAAAGATATGAAGGAGAGTTATCGCTTGAATAGTCCATAATGGCTTTCTTGTCGTTGATATGAAGATGGTAAGTGAACTTTTACTCATATTACAATCTAATTTATAAGTAACTAGTAGTCCTATTCTTCATCATAGTATTTGACTCTTCCAAAGTCACTTTTGAAATATCAAATACTATGATTGAAATGGTTGCATGGTATATATTTACTACTGGTTCTTACAAGTAGTTACTCATACTAAAAAACTTCTTAAAATTGTAAATTTTGAAATACCATTCAATTCTACTGCTAAAAGTTTTTCATAAATATTCTTCTTGTAGCTGAGAATCTCTGCTATCTATGTATGCAATAAAAAAAAAAGTCTTAAATTTGATATATTCATCTTAACATTGTATCCTAGGTTCAATTTTGCTAAAAAATATTTACTAAAGCCATTGGATACTACTCTACCAGCTAGCAAATATTTGTATGCATTGAGATAAATTTGTTGCATTGGTGGGCCGGTACACTTTTCGCTTATTGACACCCAAATGATTCCTACTAATTACCTCTAGCCAAGGCGTGTCTGACCACACTTCAATTGCGGAAATTCACAGATCTGGGTTACCTCATGTGATATACTAAGGGTATTTGCTGGTATACTAACAAATGTAGCTGCAATATTGATGATATACTAGTTCCATTTGAGTACCTTAGTAGAAAAAGCAATTGTGATAAAGGATTTTATTCAGTTCAAGTTAAACCAAGAAATAGTGGATGGGATTAGAAACAGGCAAGTCTGCTGTTAGCAGTAGATTAGAGGTACGACTATTGTTATTTTTCAAAGGCAAGGAGAAATATGAGGGAACATGAAGTTATCATTTCTGATGTACAGAAGAGGAGGAAACAGCACACTATAATCTAAGAGTACAGGTAAACTAAAATGAAACTACTTATGCCAATGCAGATTTATTGGTTGATTAAGTTGAGGGATCTCTGGCCCCTAAACCGCTTCCGGGGTCCTGTTTTATAGCGGGATCCTGCAGGGTTTCTGCTGTTGCTACTGGCTTGATGATGGTTGTTGAATATTTGGGGTTATACCTGATAAGCACTAGTATTTGGTAGTCTCTCCTGACTTGGTTGTGACTTCCGAACTGGTTATTCTTTCCTTGTTTCGCTTATCATTACCCCCTCCTTGCTTCTACCTATTTGGGTAATGCTATCCTCCTGCTATACCTACTGGATTTCTAAGTCTTAGCGATCGCTTGTCTCTACTTGTTTTGATTCCATTACTTGTTTTGTTAGCTCTATCCTGTCGCTTTTAACCCTTTATTTTCAGAATATGGTTACCTTATTATGCTGCCTCTGTTAGCATGTTTGTTGGACATGATATTTTCACTTTTGTTTAGTTTTCCTAGCTATAATCTTTTGTATTTAAAGAGCCTGCAATCGCTTAAGGATTCCGACTCTAAAGCCTGTCAGGACTATTATCTTTTATACTACAAGTTGAACGGTTACTCTATTAGTTCCATACAATTACCTTGCCTATTGGAGACCTATCCCTAAACGCTTCTCCCTCTATTCTACTAGTTTCTTCATAGTCCCTTTGGAATACTTGAAATACTTGGGAGTAGGTTACATTTTTTGACCTAGACTCAAGTATACTTTTAATCTTCGGCGGAGGACTGATTACCCAACGCATACCTGGAACCCAGAGTACTAGTACACCTTCTTCTTTCTAAGATGGCCTTGAGCTGACTCCAGGCAAGACCAGCTTACCCTAGCTAGAAACCATTTCGCTTTCTAGAGATACCAGAAGGCACTTAACTTGAAGATTAGTAGTATCCTCCTGTGGACCACAAAGTCAAGAGCCAGTACCCCTATCTGCACCACCATCTGAGGATTCAGAACTATCTTCAGTAGATACTAGCAGCAGCGAAGAAGAGGACCAAGACCAAGCTCCAGCTCCATATCAAGCCTAACACCAAGTCCAAGTCCAAGAACAAGTCCTAGAACAGCTCCACCAAGAAGTCACATGCAAGAACGAACCAAGCTCAGAATAAGAACCAGATGCTGGTCCTGAGGGCACTCTAAAACCAGCACCCCCTGCTTTGCCAATTAGACCACAGAGTCTACCAAGAGAACCAATAGAACCAATCCATGCTCCTGACAATATACCTTGCCCACTAAGACTACCTAGTCCACCAAGTCCACAAAGCAATCCAAGCCCTGATCTCAGTCAATGGCAACAAAGCAAAGGTACTATTCAATATAGGAACCACAGGAGAAAACCTGATATTAGGAAATTTGTCATTAACCACCGAATCTTTACCAGAGATCTCGAGACTCCTATCAACCTGAAGATGATAGTTAAAGGATCACATTCAGCCATCAATGTTGTGGCAAAACCAGTCATACAGTTTGACAAGGAAAGCGGTGATATCTCTGAAGCCCTAGTCTATTTCCTATACAAATATGATTTCTTCCTAGGAATCCCTTAGCTTACAGCACACCATGCTGTAATAGATTGAGGAAAATCTATTATCACCTTCCCTAACAAAGGAATCACCTTGACCTGCAAGAAAGCAACACGTACTCGATTTTCAGCCATGAATGAAGCAAATGCCCCAGACTTCATTTCCGAGTTTCCTACAGTATTCCCTGGCAAGAAGACATCGGAATTACCCCTCTTCCGAGATGTCAACCACCAGATCCAGTTGAAAGATACAATTTCAGACCATAATCCGAGATTCTTCATATTATCTGACAAGATCATGTGAGCATTCAGAGCACTGATCAAAGACTGGAAAGCATAAGGAACTATTTACCCCAGCGAGACACACAACTCAGTCAACATATTCCCAAAGTTGACACTTAATTGCAAAATCAGACTGCTTACAGATCTTGTATGCAGGAATGATATTACTATCAATGACCATGGAGCGATTTCGAAACAAGTCATGATACTTAGAACTGTTACTAGAGCCAAGTTTAGATCCACCATAGACCTTGCAAATTGGTACTTCCATATTCGAGTTCTCCCTAGCGATAAGAAATACAATACCATCAAGACACCTTGTGGATCTTTTGCATGCAGAGTAATATTGCAAGGAGATGCCAATGCACCAACTACAGCTATGAGAGTTATAGAGTTTATCCTAGATGGATTTATTGGAAGATTTGTTTGGGCATACATGGAGGACATTTCCATCTACTCAGAAACAGTTGAGGACCATATTTCGCATATCATATAAGTCTTGGGAAGACTAAAGCAGTACCAAATCGAAGTATTGCCAGCTAAGTGCAAATTCTTCCCCACCAAGCTCTCTCTCCTCAGACATATTATAGATAAGAGAGTAATTCATGCAAACCCAGACAAAATTCGATCCTTTCAAGACTAGAACACACTAAAATCGAAATAAGAAGGTCTGACCTTTATAGCAGTTGTGATATATCATGCAAAATTCCTCCCCCATCTTGCCTCCACCACGGCCCCCCTCAAGGAACTAATTTCACAAGAAGTGTTTGAATAACGACTCCTGCAATAGGAAGCCTTCAATCAGGTTAAGCCCATGGCCAAGGAGACGATTTCGCTCCACCCCATCTCATATGAGACAAAAGCTGATTCAATATACCTTATTACTGATACCTGTAAGGTTGGATCAGGTGCATGAGTTGTCCAAGTACCCTTCCCTGAGAAAGCATACCCTGTTGCATTCTACAGCAGAAAAGTTTGCAACAAGTCAGCTGCACTACCCTGTCCATGAATGTAATTTTTTGGTGATTGTGGATGCCATTCAGATATTCCATCTCATTCTATATGGCACTAAGTTTACGGTTGTGTCTGACAACAAGGCACTATCTATTTTCCTGAAGCAGACTGACCTACCTTACCGCCAAACGTGATAGCGCATGTTCCTGCAATCTTTTGATTTCGATATAATACACAGACTAGGCTAAGACAATGTCCTTGCAGATGAACTATCGAGGATCTATTAAGTTACCCCAGATGAAGAAGACAAGATACTCGAAGACTCTAGAGAGGAGAAGCCTATAAAGACCCCCTACTTAGCTATGAATAGTGTATCAAGACTCTATATCAACATCCCCCACGCCCAAGACCCTTTTTCTGCCCTTACTCTTCAATTATCCCCTCACATTATTACTGCTGAACACTACTCCATGTGAAATTCACATTATGACACCTGCTCAAACTCCTCCAGCTTCCAAGAAGCCGGTCACTAGTCAGATTCTATTGTACAAGCCATAGACAAAGCAGAAGATAGCCTTGAGCTTGCAACCAATGCCATTGAAAGTTGTGAAATTGTCAAGACCTCCTCCTATTTCAGCAACCCTCAATAGCCATCCCAAGCCACGGTACTTATTTAGTGAGCTCAAGCTCAACTGTTTGGCCTTACAGCGAGAATTTACCATACTCCAGAAGATATGGACCAACAATTGTATCCAGATACTATCACAACCTGCATTAAATGAATCCAAGATTCTATTAGGCAATTAGAATCTCTTGCAGTCACCACATACGGAAATATCACCCCCATTAGTACACCTACTGAAATGGACCCTTAGCCCACACTAGTCCCTCCTTGACCCCCACTCCATGAACTGGACTAATTTCTCAAAACTAATATACACAGAGCCATTCTCCGGACTGCCTATATCTGGGAAGAATGCCAAACCTAAATAAATGGCAAGAATCCAAGATACTTGCCCTCAGGATCTTGCGATATTAGCGGACCATTGACTCTCCACTCTTCCTTTAACTTTGTCTCCCCTCATCATCCCTAGTACAGTAGCAGAGCCTAGATGGGTAATTCTTCCTCTCTACGATAATGATTAGAGTTTCACAGTCTTTCATACAGTTATTAATAACGGAGAAGTAAGAGAAATACCTGATTTCTACTAAGGATGGGATCTCCCTACATCAAAAACACTAGTCGATCATGCGGATTGAGTCCTTGATCAGCTGTCTTCATAAGTTGACCTTCGTGCTTTTCAGCTTATGAACTACATGAAAGGAAGGTAGTACTCCAGCATCTGAAATGCTACAGAGAATATCCCTCTCCTTGAAGTAGTTACCAATGCTATTAACTATCCTGACTAGTTCTTATATAATGGAGTCCTTGTTAGAAAGGGGAAGGATGACAGTTGAGATTATTTTTATGTTCCCAATGATAGAAGATATAAAGGAGCTAATATCAGAAGTGAAAATTTGCGTAATATACATGAGCAAATAGCACATATGGGTCTACAGAAATGTTTCAATATGGTTTAAGACACTTCTACTGGGTCACCATGAGAAACGATTTAAAAGACTATGTTCGCTGATTCCACCTATGCCAGCTCAACAAGTAACCTACCACTATCCTCAAAGGATCAGTCACCTCTCTCCATATCCCTAGACAGCCATTTTTGCCCTTTGCAATTCACTTTCCATGACTCTTCCGTTGCTAATTCAAGTTTGAACTCATTATAGTTCTTTTGGATCGATTTAAGGGCTTTACCTAGGTCATACCAGGCCCCCAGAACATTACAGCTATTGAAACAGCAAACTCACTAATTCAGCGAGTCTTCTCCATGCATAGTTTCCCAACCACCCTTATCTCTGACATACACCCTAAGTTGAACTCACACTTCTGGAGACAGCTTATGGCGTATCTTACTGTTGATCTCACCATCGCTACGGCTTACTATCTCAATACTATTGGACTAACTAAGTGCAAAATCAAAACTCTTCACCAATGCTTTAGGAACTATGTTAACCCTTAAGGAACTGAGTAGGTGCACCACATACCTCATATTAAGACAGGAATCAATGTAGCTCTCAGCCATAGTACAGAACTCTCTACTTCGAAATCACCTTTGTCAAACTACTAAACCTCATCCCTAGGGTTAGTGTTCTGCCAACTGCAGTACTAGCGGTAGATCAGATTGCTTCCCAGATCATGAGAAACTGGCAACTCGCCAGACATAGCCTCAACAAGGCCAGAGCAGGCAAAACAACCTTCTGCGAAAATACAAGCAAGAATTGACCCCCAGTCATCCCGAACGAAACCAGAGTTATCCTCAAGTCAGCACCCTATCTCTACATAGTTAAATGAAATCACAAACTGGTTGGACCTTGGTTATGACCTGTCTGAGTCTGCGAAGGACCTGACTGTGACAACAACTACCAACTCATGTTTCCCCCATTGATAGCAGAGATCCCCTCTAGATCCCTCACAGCCCTCTTTGCATTTAGTTAAGACTAAATCCCTTAACCTTCCCCGGAATACTAGAACCTATATCCAAAGAATATGTTATCATCAATGCTAGTAGATAAGAGTAATAGGAAATTGAAAAGATACTCAAATATCGAATCTATAACAGAAAAAGACTGTTCTTGATCATTTAGAAACGCTATGCCGAAATTGAAGAAACATGGGAAACCTTCAACTACTTGGAAGGCACCTGCATCCGAAGTAGATCATACAGATTCGATACTTAAAATCAATCTATACCTTTCAGACTCCGTATGTCCAATGGCGAGATTTCCACTCTCTGGATACTTAACAAACTACACTATGCCCCCTAATACCCTGAGGTTTACCCAGACGGATTTAGGATACACCTTCAAGACTCTGACTACTCAGCTTCCGAAACCAGCATAATACTCTCCACCTAGTATGAATCCGAGATTGAAGGCTAACTGCTTCAAAGTATTATCTTCGGTACTATAAGGCTAATAAAGGTGTATGGTCCTGACATCAGTTAGGAATATATGTTTTCTGATTAACTTATATTTTTTAAATTTAAATAGAATGTGTTAGGCATATGAGTACTAGGTACTAGAATCCAGCACTAAATTCATAAGAAAATTGGGCTGAGATACTACTCATACCCCTCTGGCCCTCTTGTAGGGCCAGCACGTCACCTGTGGTGCCTACGGTAAAATGTGTCCCTTCACCAAAACACCGAAAATTGGTGCCCCTCTTATAACACCATATAAGTTATCGCCGTCCGCGTTACTGGATGCTGTATACTGGGTATATGAAGAGGGAGACTCGGACGGCCCAATGCATCTGGAATCAAGTGCACAGGATCAGTGTCCGTAGTGTTACGGTCCATTACCTACAGCCTTGGCTGGAATGGACCGAAGGTAACGGGATGCCCTGTACAAAAATGAGAATATGATAAGTGGGCTCCATGAGAAACATGAGTACCTACTCAAACCCTGAAAACATGCTTATCTTGGTCTATGAACCTATCGGAATAGGTTGATAAGGAGAGGCATAGCAATACGATACGGTATTGGACTGATCGTAAGTTTTAAGTCATCCTGAAAGCAATCTTCAACTGAGAAATGGTTCCAACCATCAGGAAATAATGAAGCTCGGATATGTCGATAAGCTTTGCGGGTAACAAGATTCTTAAGGTCAAACAGTTCTCGCACTTAGGATTGAAGGACAGAAACTGTTGAAGTATATTAAAATATAGAAGTTATAAGTAGTCCGCAAATACACAGACGCGGGATATAAATATTGAAGTGCCTCACCAGTTTTCGCCATCATCAAGCAAGGGAGAAGAGATCTTATCAATATTATAAGTTTTACTAAGAATCTTTTACCTGCAAGTATTCCAAGACAATCTCCGTTTACGAAGAAAGATACAAGTCTAGTTTGATTCGCTTGCCCTTAGAATCCACTACCCTTAACAGTATATTGATATTTCTCCTTGTTACAAAGGCTCAAGATATGACTGTTGGATTTCTTGAAGTCATACCAGAGGAATCACACAAGCTCATAGCTGTTTCTACCCTCCTCGATGAGTCAATTCTTGAACCTCGTGCAAAAAGCTTCATCCTCTCCTTTGAAACCATCCTTTACAACTCCTTTCTGGAAATCAAAAACCTACTGAACCTTTACGAAATGTCTTGTTTTACCAACCCTAAACTCGTTCTTACCACAAAGGATATCTCTGAAATCTATAAAGGAAGATAGGTGTAATCCTGCCAGTAGCAACCGCTCATTGAATACCACAGATAGGAAAATGGAACTTAAAGTTCTTTCTCCAAAGACATATCCTTTACCCCCTCCGTGTGGGGATTTGGGACACATCCACGGTCCTCCTAAACAATGACCTCATGGCAACTGACGGTAGATACGGACAAGGCCATGTGTGGTATCGAATAAGTATCTCTTGTAGGAAGTGACCATGCAGCTAGATATACCAGATGACCTTTGGCTCTCCACCACCTCTCACAGCCTAGTGGAGTGAAAAGCTCAGCCCCCGGCACCCGTTCCAGTACCCCTACACCTCCTGTAGCCAGAAACCCGGTATTGGAAAAATTGGTAGAATATATTCGTCTAGCAATGCACAATTTTGAGCGAACCTTGTGTTAATCAGTCGACAATAGTCATCTGGCCTATAATAGACTGTCCTGTCAAGCGCAGGTTCAGGCAGACCAACTACATTACTATGCAAAATGTATCGCACAGAGTGAACAAATCATCAGATAAGAGCTAGAACAGGTCTATACTGGGTTAGAGATAATGGCAGCAGAGATGATCACCCTACAAACAGCAACCATTAATAAGCTGGAGGCCAAGTTAGGAGCTCAAGAGCAACGGGCTATATACTACTAAGCAGTAAGTACTCAACTTCAGGCTAACATTGGTGCAACAGGCCAGGAATCTCTAGACCGAGATCCCGAATTAGGAGAAGCCCTAGCCCTCCGAAGAGATGAACTTCTGTAAATGCAGGTGGCAGCACTGAAAGACCAGGAGTGGACCAGTCTAGAGTTAAAGGAACTGTACCAATAATTAGAACAAGAACGCATTCAGAGAGAAGCCAATAACAAGAGGCAGAATGCAGCATCAGACCAAATAAGTCATATGTTGGCGTGAATAAGCGAAGCAGTAACACAACTACAAGTTGACATAAACCCACAAAGTATGTGGGAAACAGTTGAACCACAGCCAGTGGAAAATCCAGGGTTAGGAAATGGACCACAGCCGATGGAAGGGAAGAGTTCCCTTTTATTCCCTCTTGAGACTAGGGAAAAGGGGTGTATTGAACCGAAGGAAATAACAATGGCGGAAAACGACCATAACTGCCTCCACCAGCGAATGCATGTAATCCAGGCAACGTTGACCTTGGCTCAGAAAACAGAGGTGGCCGATCTAAAAAAGGTGGTGAGCCATCACGAAGAACCTTGCCAGGACGAAACGTCCAATCTGAAGCAGATAATGGAGTGGACTGACTAGGTCAAGCATTAGCCTGTACAAACAGACCGCAGGTGGATTCACCTTACAAGTTTTAAAATAAGCCTTGTCAGGATGTACAAGTATGGTTACAAAACTGTGAGGACTACATTGGGAGAAACTCATAGAAAAGGGAAGATGATGAAGAACGTATCAAGTATGCCTTAGGAAGAATGGAAGGAACTTAGGTGGCCCCTTTTGCAATAACTTAATAGAAGAAAATGACGGGGGACCTCAGATTCCCAAACCATTAATGTTATGATATCTGGATCACCTTCTAGGCCGAAGTTACAGAATGATTCTCAGTAGCGCATAAGGCGCAAAAAGCCTTAGTCAAGGTCGAGAAGGTCAGGTATATAGGAGCCATAGGGGAATATCTCTTTACCATAGAAAACCATAACATCAAGGCAGAAGTACCCAGTATCGATTGGAGAACTATAATTTTGCCGCAACTACCTATAGAAGCCATGCGTACTCTAATACATAAAAATCATGACTTGGATACCGAATGAATCAAGGCAGTCCGCAGAGTTACCAAGGCAGAAGTATCATTCAAGGAATAACAAGGGCTATTCAGAAAAAACGACCAAGTAAAAATTGACTTCCTAAAAAGAAAATGTGAGGAGGAAGTCAAGTCCAGGAAGACCACAGCTCGAAATAAAAATGCGAAAACCTATAGTAGAGCCGAAAAGGCCGCATATAAATTGAAAAAACGAGCAGAAAAAGGGAAAACAGCCCCTGTGGTAGGAAAGGTAGAGCAAACAAATTAGGTAGAAGCTCATTAAGGAATCCCCAAGGACAAAATTGATGACTGAGAGAAAGGCAATCAATGCACTCGTTGCACTTTAGCCAACTATATTTAGAAGTTCTTTGTGAAACAGGCTAAGGTATCGGTTATAGGACAAAAACGGGGACATTTCAAAACAGAATATCTACGCTCCTGGCAACCAAAGCAACAAAGCAGCAAACGTCACCCACAACAAGGGTGAACCAGGTCAACTAGCCCATAATTAGGGAACAGGATTACATGGATGAAACCTAAAAAAGCTTTCAAGTACTGGTGTGATGGCAACCTGGTACTCAGTTACCGAGCCCTTACGGAAACAGCTATTACCAAGGGGGCTCAACCTTGGAAAGGTCCTACCTAGCAGGTATTCCACGCTTCTCCGTGGGAAACTCCAAACCACAAGGGAATCACGAAAGAAATCTTGACCTATGGGAGCAATGCAGACCTAAGAATGACAGGCGAGCAAGAAGCGATTAACTTGGACGGTGGCTCGTAGTTGTATGAGACTGACTCCCAGAACCTGAAACTCAGAAAGAAGAAAGCAGCGTACAATATTTAATGTATATTGGACCTCAGTATGGAAGACTGTCTATTAAACCCGTGTCCTTAAAAGCCCTCAATCCTTACAAGAGATCCAAGGAAGAGTGGATAGCCCAGCACTGACATTGGACTTCTTTTGAATCACTGGCAGAAATGAGTCTTGCCTGTATCATGAAACACCTTTCAGGAACGAAAATATATATTTGGTCGGCAGAACAACGAAATAATTGCACAAACGGAATGGGATTCCTGACGTCAAGAAAAATGAAGTTGGAAGTGAATGAGAAACTACGGCTACCTACTTCACACACTAAAAAGAGAGGTATAAATCTGTCCCGAACGTACACTCCGGCTTTGTAGACAGGATAGGCACGATAGACTGCCATGGTAATCAAGGCGATGCGCTAAGAATCCCCTGAGCACAAGAAAGCTGACTATCACCTAATAATACGAGTTTGACTCCAGTTAGGCAAAGGTAAGTGCCAAGAAGAAAGATGGAAAATTACGACTATGCGTAGATTACCAAGGACTTAATGAAGACACGAAAAAAGATCAGAACCCACTACCACTTATCGGCGAAGCCTTGGATAGGCTAAACAGTGCCCGATACTTTACGAAGCTTGATATCAAGGATACAGACCACAAAGTGCAAACCAAGAAAAGAGACGAGTGGAAAACTACATTCGCGACACGATACGGAACTTACGAATACTTGGTAATGCCATGCGGCTTGACCAACACACCAGCAACATTCTAGTGATGGATCAATCAAACGTTACTCCGATTCTTGGACATATGCTGCATGGTATATTTGGATGACGTACTGGTGTACGCAGAAACAATAGAACAATAACAGAAAGACGTGTGAAAGATCCGGGAAGCGATTGGAAAGTCCAGAATAAGAACTAAGCCAACTAAGTGTCAATTCCACAAGACAGAAGTGGAATGCTTAGGATTTATTATTGACCAAGAAGGAGTCCAGATGGATGCTATCAAGACGGCAGCTATATGGGAATGGGCAATTCCGAAGAACAAGACCGATATCCAAGGATTAAAGAGATTCTGCAACTTTTACAGAAGATTCATTGTGGGGTTTAGCAGGACAGCAAAAACTCTATATGATGTGACAAAGAAAAATGCAAAATAGAAGGGCGGAACAGCGGAAAGCGAGGTGTTCAATACGATGAGACAGGCAATAACGTCGGCACCCATACTCAACCATTACAATTCGAAACAGATCCATCGAAGTATGTCTGTTGAGGAATTTTAATCCAACAGTGCGAAGACGAGAAAGGGCGGCCGGAAGTATTCTGATCAAAGACAATGACTAATGCAGAATGCAACTACGATATTCACCCCAAAGAATTATTGGCCATAGTACAGACACTCAAAGAATGGAGAAGATATGTGTTGGGAAGGTATCATAAGACAAGGATCCTCCCGGACTATAAGAACTTGGTTCCTTTCAGGACAACAAAAGATCTTAAAGAATGACAGATCTGGTAGAGCAAAAAATTAAGCCAATATAATATACAGATCAAATATAGGCCAGGAAAGGAAAGGGGCAAACCGGACGCATTGACAAGGTGATGTCAAGATGCGCAGAACAAGATGACAACAAGATCAAACAGAAATAAAGGATCCTACTACTACAAGAAAAATACTTTGAGGGGATAAGAATACAGGAAATGAATAAGATAAGCTTTCCAGGAGAATAGAAAAAGAAGCTTAAGTGTAACCTACTTCCAAGTATCTCGAGAATCCCAAAGGGACTCTGAAGATACTATTAGGA
>QFET01014314.1:0-20381 GCA_003316355.1 Tuber calosporum
GGGGGAGCAGGAGGAGGGGGGATGGAAGATTGAGGGTGGGTGACCCTATGTGACAGGTCACGAAGAGAGGAGTGAAGGGAAGCGAGGTCTGAGCGCAGGGTGTCAACCCCTTTCTGAGGAGGAGCAGGTGCAGCCGGAGTACAGTCACGGATGAGTGAGGTGAGTTCGTCCAATCTGGTGTTGACCGCGATGAGGCCGTGCAAGGCAGAACAGATAAGAGGAAAAAGAAAGGTTTCTGCAGTAGAGAAGTCATACAGGTCTTCAGTGGAGAGGGGGGGGACTTGTCCTTCACGCCAGCTAATGGCAGAAAGGGTTTCCTGGAGAAACGAAGAGATAAACGAGGAGTTGACCGGAAGAGTGGGGTGAGGAGAATCCTTACGCGAAAGGGCGTGGGAGGACTGAACCGAAGAGGGGCGTGAAGGCTCCATGGCCTACACCTAGGGACGCGAAGCCTAAGCGAGGGCAGGAATGAGGGGATCGTGAAGTTAAATGAGTTAACCGAGGTGTAGAAAGTGTAAGGGCAGGAAAATAGGGGAAGCGGAGCGTGTCCTAACTACAGGTTGCCTAGAGGTCCTTATATAGGCACTCTTCCCTCAACCCTACCCCTGGTGACTCATACCTGTGAGTCACACGACCTCTATGACTCATAGTGAGTCATAGTATGAAATCTATCAGCTGACTCTTCTGAGTCAACTGCGCCGCGTGCCAACCAAACATAACTCATACAATAAGTCATGTGCCCTAAAGTGGTCACATGCGCGAAACCCATGACTCATAGTGTGAGTCATGCGCCCGATCAACCAATCACAACATAACAATGATTGCACAAGTGTGCATCATGTGAAACCCCATGACTTCTAATGAGTCATAGTGCGAAATATAACAACCTTGTGACTCATAACTATGAGTCATGTGAAATCCTGCTTTGCTTAGTCACCAATTGTGACACCGGGTCACTATCCGTTTTGTTGTGACTTGACCGATCCAGTTGAACACACTACGGTGCAAAGTGCCTAAAGGTGAGTCCTCAGATGGAACTGGGATTCCAGTGCAACCGATGTGAGAGGAGCCCAGAATTGCGAAGACAACTTAATTTGAGTGAAATGATATACCTGTGGGCAATGGCCTATATCAATTGAATAAGGTTAATGTATTTAAAGAAGAAATAGTTCTAACTAGAGTCTTGTACTAAAGATACTCGACAATGACTGTTATATACAACATCAGTAAACTCAGATGTCCTATACTGTAATTCTGAATAGGAGGTATCAAGGATGCGAGTACTCTTCCACCAGAATTTAAGTAGAAGAGTGAAAGAATCTCCTGCAATGCTCTTAGGACTGTCTTAACCAGTGATGGCCAGTTATACTGACAATTCTTTCTTGTAAACCATTTTGCTTTTCCCAATCGATATTCAATCCAATCCAGTTCACAATGGTTTTTAGGAAAGAATAAACAAAGGTGATTACACTTTTCAATTGCCTCTTGAAGGTGGGACTTTTGTGCAAGAATGTCTGGCTGCATAGAGAGGAGCAATCTGGCATAGCAAGAATTACCTATATGACTGCGATCCTTCTTGCTTTATTTACTCCTACAGTCATACATCAATCCTCACTCTGGTCAAAGGCCACGTTCCTGAAGAACGATTCTGTATCCCTTTGGCAGTCCTCTCTATTTTTCAGGTATAGTAAGGTCACCCTGATCGAAACTCATCTTTTGTAAGTATAGAGTAACTCCATCAGGTAAATAGTTCCACCCACCTCTAAGGTGGGATTGTTTTCCCCCAGGATCCATATTCATATAGGGAAGATTACAGGGCATCAGGTGCATCAACTGTATGAGAGGTTGCATGGTTGAACAGATATAAGGCTTGGACATTGAGAAAGGTAGCCTCAAAAATAGGAATAGCAAAATTCAGAACATGGTTGATAAGATGTTCTCCTTTCCACCATGATTATTTGCCAACTTTAATATATTATGTAGCCTGCCTAGGATTGGTTTTGAGTCGAGTGACTTGTTCAAGATCTCGAGCTTGGAGTAATGGTTGTAAGGAGATTATTGATGGCATTTCAAGTTGATTACAAGGGAGAATAAAATCAGAGACCATAAGACCCAGCCCTTTCGCCTTTTTTCTCTTGAGGTGCTTATCTTTATGAACCCAGTTATGATGGACTGCATAATTTGAATGAAAGGTGCATTCATCATAGGTGCAGGGTATTAAGGGACGCTCTCTAGCAGGGAATAAAGTATTGTCTAAAGCTTCAGTGGAAGACTTTTTTGGCATTCACTTTTCCAGCTGCTTCCATTGCAGAAGAAAGCTAATGTAACCTACTCCCAAGTATCTCGAAAATCCCAAATGGACTCTGAAGATACTATTAGGATAGGGGTGAAGCATCGATGAATAGGTCTTCAATAAACAAGGTAAAAGGTATGGAACTAATAGAGTGACCATTCAACTTGTATTATTAAAGATGATAGTCCTGTGAGGCTAGAGAGTCTGAATCATTAAGGGATTGCAGGCTCTTTAAATACAAAAGATTGTAGCTAGGAAAACTAGACAAAAGGGCAGACACCCAGTCCAACAAATACGCTAACAGAGCCGGCATAACAAGGTAACCATATTCCGAAAACAGAGGGTTAAAAGTGACAGGATGGAGCTAACGAAACAAGTTATGGAATCCAAACAAGAAGGAATAAGTGATCGCTAATACTATAGAAATCCAAGAGGTATAGCAGGAAGATAGTGATACCCAACTGGGTAGAAGCAAGGAGCGGTAGTAATAAGCGAAACAAGGAAACAATAAGCACTTAGAAAGTCATAACCAAGTAGGAAGGAACAACCAAATAGTAGTGCTTATCAGGTATAAACCCAAATAAGTAATAACCAACATCAAGTCTGTAGTAATAGTCGAAACATAGTAGCATTCCGTTACATTCCCCTTAAAAGATTTAAAACAAACAACACAATAAGGAATATCCTAAAGGGCTTAATGACTAACCCGCCTTTGGAGCATTCCACTCAATTTTAAAACATATAACTTAATTAGTAAACATATATCAATCACTGGTGTCAGGACCTTACACCTTTATAAGCCCCATAGTAGTGAAGACAATACCATGAAGCAGTTAGCCTTCCATCTCCGATACATCCAAGCTCGAGATTGTTATCCTGGTATAGGATTTTGGGAGGTCTGAGTCCTGGAGAGGTTTCCAAAAATCCGTCAGGGTCAAGCTTAGATGTGAGGGGACATAGTCTGGTTTCAGAGGTTTCCAGGTAGAGATAGTCTTACCATGGGACCAAGGGAGGCTGAAAGGTATAGATACATGGTAGGTATCAAACCAGTAGGATCTGATGATGGTGCTGGTGCCTTCAAGGTTATAGAGGGGTTCCCATGTTGCTTTAATTTCATCATAACCTTTCTACTGATTCAAGAACTGTCCTTTTCTGCGATAGATTCGTTCTTTAAATATCTTTTCGATTTCCCATTGCTATTTTCCACTTGCATCTATGGTGACAGGCTCTTTGGACATGGGTTCAGGTGTTCCTGCGAAGGTGAAAGGATTGGGTGTAAGGTAAATGCGAAGATGGTAGTGATGAATTCATGGGTGGATTCCTGCCATATGTTACGATCCTATGCTATCAGCTAACTTGCAACAGGTAACTACTTCTCTGTAGGTGGGATGAAGACAACCAGGCCGTCCTTATAGTACGGTACTGGGCGTGGCGCTAATCTCAGCCACCAAGGTAGGAGTACTATTGCAAAGAGTAGTACTAGGCGAAGATTCACTATTGTTCTTAGGCATATGCCTACGTTGTATTGATAGCCAAAACCCTATAGTTCCTATCTCACAACGCCAATAGAGGAGCGGGAAGGTAAAGAGGTAAAGTAATTGTATAGGAAAGAACTTAGATAGTTGTGTGAAGAGTCGTAACTACAGGCCGCGTAGAGGTCCGTATATAGGAATTCTTCCCTCAACCCTAACCCAGGTGACTCATACCTATGAGTCACACTCTCTGCATGATTCATATTGAGTCATACTATGAAATCCATCAGCTGACTCCTATGAGTCAACTCCACAGCGTCACCAACCAATCAAAACTCATAAAACAAGTCCTGTGTCCTAATGTGGTCACAAGTGCGAAACCCATGACTCATAAAGTGAGTCATGTGCGAAAATCATTACATCATATGACTCACCAATGTGGGTCATGTGCACGATCAACCAATCATAATATAACAATAATTGCACTAGTGGGCATCATGTGAGACCCCATGACTACTACTGAGTCATAGTGCGAAATCTGACAGCCTTATGACTCATAACTTTGAATCATGTGAAATCCTGCTTTGCTTAGTCACGAATCGTGACATTAGCTCTCCACTCCAACCAGCCTGAGTCCCATCAGGCTCAACATCCTATTCTTGTCTGGCTTTCTCCAAACATGCCCAATTCCTATTTCAACTTCCGAACCTGATGTTCGGCGTGCTGCCAACTTTTGCGGACTTCTTCCAATGTTAGGTTCGCCGTTCTGATCGTTCGATCCCGGTCGGCAATCATCTTCTGGTAGGTCTGCATGTCATGTCCTTGGTTCTGAATTGTGGCTTCAGCGGTCCCCAGTTGTTTTCGTAACCCCTCAATCTGGCGTTCCAGGCATCCCATTACTGGACTGGTATCTCTTTCAATATTTTCGCCCCCTTCCCTCCTCAACTATGTCCTCACAGTTGTATTTTATTTCCGTATGCATGCATCATTTTCGTTCAGGGGTGCCGCTTGCCCAGTACATCTGGGGTAATACCCTGGATCGAATTTGTCGTGTCGATGTACACAGCAGTTGTCCTTGAAGTAGTGAATCCAGGACATATTCTTGTGAGGTTGTTGTTGTTTGCGTATTTTCGACTATTTAGGAACCTAATTAGATCCTCCCTTATCGTGTAAATGAACACGGCAGTTATCGTCATAGCAGGCAGTACATGAAAGAGCGTTATGTTATGCAGGTTTTTGTCTTTCCTCCTGCATTGCATATGGGGGGCTAGTTGGTGAGATAGCTCTTGGGCTATTGCCCCAACCGTCGGCGGGTCCCAAGGTTATTTGTTGCTTTAGTTGTTCCTCCACGGTTTCGATCTTGACTGTAACCCATTCTGGGCTTTCCTGGTTACTGCTGATGGAAACGTTCAATGGCTATGCTGGCCTTGTTGAAATTTTCAGCTGAGTACCATGTTTTGTCGTGTTCAGGAGTATAGCCGGTCCACTTGGCTCTGTATTGCAGGCGTCTTCGGTGTACGGGTGAATCGATGATTTCTTCTAGTTTGTATTCTCTTTCTCCCATGATTTCGATAGGAGGTGGTGGTGATTGTCTTTGTGATGGGAATTGATTGTTATGATTATGTTCGCGGAGTGAGATGTGGAAGGTGTTATGGACCTTCATCTGTTGGGGCAGGGCCAATTTATAGGCACTTGTGCCCATCTTTGAAAGGATCTTGAATGGTCCGATTTTCTTGTAGTCAAGCTTCTTGCATGGTCTAGGGGTCCTAATGTTCCTTGGCCGTAACCAGACTATATCTCCTGACTTGAGATTCGGATCGGGTTTTCGGTGTTAATCGTAATTCTCCTTTTATTTTAACTGGGCACAGACTATTTCCTGACGTAGGATACTGTGCAGGTTACTCATTTCTTCCTTATCGGTTCTCTCTTTTGGTATCATGTGGCCAATTGCCTCATGCTCCGGGTGGTAACCATAATTCGCGTAGAATGCTGTGGTCTTTAATGTGTCTTGTCTTGCGTTGTTGTATGTGAATTCTGCCAAGGGTAGTAGGTCGGCCCAGTCGTCCTGTTGATAGTTGATATAGGCTCGTAGGTATTGTTTGAGTATCCCATTTGTCCTCTCGGTTTGTCTATCGGTCTGAGGATGGAAGCTGGTACTCAACCTCCTTTTTATCCTTAATGATTTCCTCGTTTCTCTTCATAGTTCCAATGTTAACAAGGTTCCTCGATCTGTGATAATATACTGTGGTAGTCCATGTATGTGAAATATTTCCCTCAGGAATATTTGCACAAAGCCTTTAGTATTCATGTCCTTGTTGCAAGGTATGAAGTGACTCATTTTGGTTAATCGGTCAATTACTACCAGTATGGTGCCATAGCCGGCTGATATCGGGAGGTCGGTGATAAAGTCCATTGCTATAGATTTCCACAGTTGGTGTGGTGCTTCGTTTGACTACAGTAGTCGATATAGTGCAAACCGAATTGCTTTGGTCCGTTGGCAGGTGTTGCAGCTTTAGACATATCTTTTGATATCGTCACACATCTTTGGCCAGTAATACTGTCTGGCTAGAAGGGTGGTAGTTTTGCTTGTTCCCACATGGCTGGCTGTTGGTGGAACATGGTTTCGTCGTATTATCGTTGTCCTTATCGCCTCCTCTTTTGGGACCCAAATTTTCCCTTGATACCAGAGGTATCCTTCCTTCTATTGGCATGCGCCAAGTGTTTTCCTTTCATCTCCTTGTCTCCTCTTGCCAGGGCATCGTGGATTGCCCTTATCTGTATATCAGTTTTGCTTGCCTCTCGGATTCCTTTGTCCTCTTCTGTAAACTTCAGCACTTCCATTACTTTAAAGTAGTGTTCCGTTGGTAGCAGGATTCTGTGTTTCTGTGGAATCCTTTTGTCATATTTCCCTGAGATGTCTTCGACTCTTCACGTTTGGGCGTCTGGCTTTCTTCCTTCTTTCCCCAGTCGGTATTGTATTTTGATATCGTATTGGCTGATTGTTTCACTCTAGCTAATTTTTGGGTCATTGAGTTCATTTGTAGTAGTGAAGGGTACCAGGTTCTTGTGGTCAGTAAGTATCAATACTAGATGTCGACTCCCTTTTGCATATCTTCTCCATTCTTTTAGAGCTTGCACGATTGCTAATAGCTCTTTGTTATGTATGTCGTAGTTGCATTCTGCTAGTAACATCGTTTTCGAGCGGTATGCCACTGGTAGCCATTTTGCATCCTCCCCTTTTTGTGAAAATATGCAGGAGCATACATATTTTGAGGCATCAGTTTCTATCATGATCTCTTTCTCCAGATCATAATGGACCAGGAGTGGTGCAGGGGTTAGGCATCGGGACATTTCATCGAATGCCTGATGTTGTCGGTCCGTCTAGTTCCATTTAACCTCTTTCTTGGTGAGCGCATATAAGGGTTTGGCTATATGGCTGAACTCTTCTATGAATCGCCGATAGATGTTGCAGAATCCCCTAAAGCATTGTATGCCCTTTTTGGTCTCTGGTGGTTTCCATTCTCATATTGCTTCAGTCTTGATAGGATCGACACTGACTCTGTCTCCATCGATGATGAATCCCAGGTATTGTGTTCGTTCTTTGTGAAACTCACACTTAGATGGTTTGAGTGTTAGTTATTCCTTCCGCAAGGCTTCCATGATATTTCTAACATGACCTTGGTGTTGTTCAAGGTTTTCCGAGTATATCAGAATATCGTCTAGATAGACAATAAAACTGATATCTAGGAAGCGGCTCAGGATTCTGTTGACCCATCTCTGGAAGGCTGCTGGAGCGTTCTTAAGTCCATGGGGCATGAGCGTATATTCGTATATACCATATTTTGTTGTAAATATTGTTTTCCATTCGTCTCCTTCTATGATCCTGATATTGTGGTAGGCTTTTCGGATATCGAGTTTAGTAAATATTTTGGCTGTCCTCACCCTATCCAAGGCTTCTCCTATCAGTGGTAACGGGTATCGGTCCCTTTTGGTAACTTCGTTGAGTATTTAGTAATCCACACATAGTCCTAGTTTGCCATCCTTCTTTTTGACAAACTGGATTGGTGATCCTCCGTTCGCATAAGAATCTCAGATCCAGCCTCTCTTTTTGTTGACACGGAGGTATTCTCTTAGTTCTTCCAGCTCTCTTTCTCCTAAAGGCTACAACTTTCTTTCTGGTACGGTTTCTCCTTTCTCTAGGTTGATCTCTAAATCAACCTTCGCCCGGTGTGGTGGTAGCCGTGATTCTTCACCCTCCTTAAACATGTCCAGGTACGGGTGATATTCCCTTGGAACAATATTCCATGTGTTCTCCTTTTCTTGTCCTCTCTTTGCCTTGATGGCCAATTCGGTACTGATATCGATTGCTTCGATCTTGCTAGGCTTATTTTCCTGATAATCCCTTTTGAGGATCCCTGTAACCTCGCCCCATCGGTAGAACCTTCCGAAGGAGGTGGCAGAGATCTCGTTGAACTTGATTCTTTGGCGATCTGGTTTGTCAGTACTTCCAAACCCGGCTTCCTCTCTCATGGTAGCAGCCAATTGCTCCACTTCTTCGCATTGTCCTATGCCAATCTTTTCGCATAATAACTGAGCGATTCTTCTTACTGGCTCGATTGTATTATCGTCCTTTCCCTGGTTAACCAGTACTACCTTAATTTCACCTGTATAGTCAGGGTCGATTACCCCGGCATCGATCGGAATCATATGTTTAACTGCCAATCCGCTGTGTGGGGCAATCCGCCCATAGGTGCCTTCCGGTAGTTTGATGACTATTCTGGTACTGACAAGTTTCTGGTCTTTTGCTGGTATCGTGACTTTATCCCTTGCATACAGGTCGTGTCCTACTGCCCTAGCTGATCCCATGGTAGGATTCGTTACTGTTTCGTTTAATCCATATATTTTGATGTTCTGGGCATCCTTGGCCTGGATCCTGGAGAATTGCATAGATAAATTCTCTTACAGGGCTTCTGCTTTGGGGACTAGGTCCACTGCTGGCCAGCTTTCTAGGCATACCTTTGTATACCTCTCGCTATTGAAAGTAATCTTGTTGCTCTCCCAGTCGATTTTGGGGTTGTGTCTTCTTAGCCATGGCAGTCCTAAAACTGCATCATGGTTTGGCAAATCTGTTATTTGGAAGGTTGCCACTTCCCTATGGCGGCCAATATCCATAGGTACTTCTGCTATATGGGTAATAGGTCCCATAGCATTTGTCTCCCCATCCGCAAGGTAGATTTCCCTTGTTTCTTTTGCTTTCTTTGTTCGTCTGTCATGTCGTTTGCTGAATTCCTTATCGATAAAGTTTTCTGTAATGCCTGAGTCAATCATGCTGTTAATGATGACTGTCTTGTCCTTGCCATGTAATTGCATTTTAACTATAGCATGGTCTTTTTCTTGTTCCAATGTTTCCGTGTTTGCAAGTGCCATGTAGATGTTACCGATTACGATGGTTTTGGTTGGCTTGTCCGGTAGCCTGTCTCTTACGGGGGACTTTGTTCGTTTCCTGACTCGTCAGGTGTTTCTCTGATCTCCATTTGGCCCAGATTGGTTCGTGGTTTCCAGCGGTTATTGTTGGTCTTGCTGTTGAACTGTCTGGTATAGTCCTTCTCAACTCTTACATTTCGGCAGTCAGTGAATCTGTGCCCAGGCCTGGCGCATCCCAGGCATAAGTTGTTGCCCCTTCTTATTGTAAATTCTGCTTGTGAGAGGTTCAGTCGCGGGCATCTTTTGGTCTAATCCAGGTCTATTGAGTCTCTGCGAGTTTCTGTATTGTTGCCTGATCACCAGGTTCTATTATCATATCTGGGCGTTTTCGGTTGTCGGATAAACGTGCTGTTGTTCCCTTGAAGGTGTTTGATCATATTGATCTGATTTTCTTTCTCAATTGCCCATGCTGCCACGGCATCGACATTTGTAGCCACCATGTAGTCTGCTGCCCATGCATTTTGGAGTGTTCCCTTAGTTCCTCTAAGGAACTGTCTTCTCAATGTTCCATCGTCCTCATTGGCCACCGTGGCTATTAGGCGGAAGTCATTCCAGTATTCAGTAACTGGTTCTTTGCCTTGCCTTAGGCGGTCGAGCTTTGTCCTCGCTGCATTTTCTGCCTCCACATCCCCAAACTGGTCTTTGAGGGCTGCAGTGAATTCCTCATAGGTAGTCCAGGTCTCTATTTTCCGCCCTTCGGCAAATGGAGTTATCCAGCTTGCTGCTGTATCCCTTAGAAGGCTTTTGACTTAGGTAATGTGTTCCATATGTCGTATTTCACATGTTACTTCAAGGTATAATTGGCATAGTACTAAGAAGGTTCGTAGTTTGGTCCTTATTCAATGGAAGGTAGGGGGTTTCTCGACCTTGATCCGGTTATTAGTTTTTTCTCGGTGATTGTTGATCAGGTTCAGGATTTCTTGGAACTATGCAGTTGTGAACCATGCTAGTTGAATTCCTGCTCCCACACCTTCGTTTGCTGGTCCTGGAGCAGACATTCTTGCCAGTCTGGGTACTTCGGGTTCTATTGATGCGGCTTGTGAGGCAGGGTCGTGTGTGACGGGGCTGGCAGTCCTTTGTGACTGACTTCTGGATAGGTTTGTGATGAGTGCTTCTTCGAGTGCTGGACCAACTGTTGAGGTATCTATTTATCCCTCTGTAAGGTCGATGTCGTTGTCTGTAAAGTCCACCGTTTTGTGGTTAGGTGTTGCTTAGGTGACGCAACCAATTATTACGATCCTATGCTATCAGCAGACTTGCAACAGGTAACTACATCTCGGTAGGAGGGATGAAGACAACCGGGCCTTCCTGATAGTACGGTACCGAGTGTGGCCCTAATCTCAGCCACCAAGGTAGGAGTACTATTGCAACGAGTAGTACTAGGCGAAGATCCACTATTGTTCTTAGGCCTATGCCTACGTTGTATTGATAGCCAAAACCCTATGGTTCCTATCTCACCATGCCAATAGAGGAGTGGGAAAGTAAAAAGGTAAAGTAACTGTATAGGAAAGAACTAAGATAGTTGCGTGAAGAGTCCTAACTACTGGCCGCCTAGAGGTCCTTATATAGGAACTCTTCCCTCAACCCTAACCCTGGTGACTCATATTGAGTCATACTATGAAATCCATCAGCCTACTCCTATGAGTCAACTGCGCAGCGTCCCCAACCAATCAAAACTCATGAAACAAGTCATGTGTCCTTTTGTGGTCACATGTGCGAAGCCCAGGACTCATAATTTGAGTCATGTGCGAAAATCATTACATCATATGACTCACCAAGGTGGGTCATGCGCACGATCAACCAATCATAATATAACAATGATTGCACTAGTGTGCATCATGTGAGACCCCATGACTAGTACTGAGTCATAGTGCGAAATCTGGTACCCTTATGAATCATAACTAAGAGTCATGTGAAATCCTGCCTGGCTTAGTCACCAATCGTGACACCATAACTGGAGGGAGTATGAGTTTGAAGTTGTTGTGTCTATCAGGTCCTTCGCTCATTGAGTAAGGTCCTAACCAGGGTCCAATTACCTTTTGATATTGTCCAACCTTATGGACATAGGGTGCTGATTTGAGGATAACTTTAGTTTCGTTAGGGATGATTGGGGGTTCATACTTCTGTTTTCACTGGAGGTGGTTTGGCCTGCTCTGTCCTTCTTGAGTTCATCTCTGGCGAGTTGCTGGTTCTTTATGATCTGTGAGGCAATCTCATCTGCTGCTGTTACTGAAGTGGGGAGAACTGTAACGCTAGGGAGGTGGTTTGGTAGTCTGCCAAAGGTGATTTGGAAGGGGGAGAGTTCTGTGCTATCGCTGGAGGCTGCATTGATTGCAGCAAGTACGTGAGGTAGGTGGCGAACCCACTTGGTTCCTTTAGAGTCAACATAGTTCCCTAGGCATTGGCAAACAGTTTAGATTCTGCACTAAGTTTGTCCACTGGTTTAGTGTAGGTAAGTTGTTGCCATGTTGTGATCAACATTGAGATTCGCCATATGCTGGGTCCAAAAGCGTGAGGTAAACTTGGGGACTCTCTCAGAGACTAGGGAGGTAGGGAAACCATGAATGGAGGAGACTTGCTCAATGAAGGTGTGGGCTTTTACGACAGCTGTAATGTTCTGGGAGACTAGTACAAGGTAGGTAAAGCCACTGAATCGCTCCAAGACAACCATGATGAGTTCAAGCTTGGAATCGCAAGGGAAGGGTCCTGCAAAGTCAATTGCAAGGGAGGGGAATGGTTGTCTGGGGACAGGGAGGTGGGTGACTGATCCTTCAGGGACAGTGGTAGGTTGCTTGTTGAGCTGGCATAGTTGTAATATGCGGACATAGTCTTTTAAATTATTCCTCATGGAGAGCTAGTAGAAGTTTCTTGAAGCATATTCAAAACATTTCTGCCAACCCTTATGTGCCATTTATTCATGGGTGATGCGCACAATGTCGCTTCTGATGTTAACACATTGATAGCTTGCTTCATAGGGGACATAAGTACAGTCTCTACTGTGATCCTTCCCATTTCTGAGGAGAACTCCATCATACAAAAGCCAGTCAGGGTGGTCCTGTTGAAATTTCTTATTCGTTCTTATATGAATATTTCCTTGAACATATCGTATATTCTCTTACTTGGTTAGTGTTTTGGCAATACCTATTACACCGCATACATTACTACAGCTAGGACACACTATGTGTTTATTTCTGTTATATTTCATTATTACGATAACGATTCTTATGTATATTTCTTTATCTGGTATTCGGGTTATTTCGCTTGCTTATCACATATTTTTAACGGTTATTGTTCCGTACTTTATGTCTTTTCTTCCACAACGAAACCCCTCACAACACTTTAGATTTAGATAAACTTTTAGGATTTTCTTGGCAGGTTTTCAGGGTCAAATACGTTCACACTTATGTTTCTCCTACTGACGTTACGGTAAAAACGTTCGTACTTATATTTTTCACTTTTATATTCTTTTAGAAAACGGGAGGGCGCACTCTTGTATATATAGGGGCTACCGCCCACTTTTCTCGCTTAGAAGAATAAGGAACAGACTACCTACTAATCTACCTTCTTAAATCTACGTCTCCTCATCAAGGCGTGCCCGCAATACTCGCTTAGGATTGCATTAGTATATTCCAATAGATATAAGATCGTACCCATACACATTTGAACAGGTTATGAGCCTGGGCCTCCTATATCTTTAGGATATACATTTACACCCTCTAAAAGAAAACAAAGCTTCACAGTCAATAAAGCGAAACCTGTTCTGCCATCGATCCACGTTTCCCACCAGAATAATACCCCGAAATATTTTTCTCGGCAAAGTTTATTTCTCGGCACAAAACATCGACTAGACGAAACACTCCTTCTTGATGAAACCAGACATTCACGGCCTCGGCATTACACAAGTCTCGGCGAAACACTCTCGGCGTTAAACACTATTTAACCGAGCTCTTTTCACTGTTCTCCTCAGTCTCCTTCTTTTTCCTCTCTTTGTACGAGCAAGCGTTACCCACCACTCCCCCGCACACTTTATCAACTACCTGGAAGTTAACACATCTGAGGGTGGACACTCCCAGTAAAATCCTTGATAGGTGAACGTGTTACTTTAAGGCTTGATAAAAGTTGTGTGGACTTAAAGGGGGTGTGTGGCCACAGAGGACAATTCGAAGAACACAACTTATATAACCAAAATCCACCATGGCCTCTGCCTCAACCACCGTCCATGAACCTTCGATAGACAATCCCCCAGTAACCCCTCTGCCCATTGACCAAAGGGCACGGACACACACTATTAACTCTAAACGCGGCTTCGCACCCAGTTACAAACTCAGCTCCATCCCAAAGCTGACTGGGCCAGAGAACTACCGCACATGGCATGACATCTCCGAGTACGTCCTCGGACTGTTCAACTGCTGGGACATTGTGCAAGGAACGGAAACCATCCCGGATGAAATACGGGATGAAGACGGGAATCTGTCGAAAGTTGACCCTATAGATGAATTTCGCAATCGCTAC
Organism: Tuber calosporum; assembly: GCA_003316355.1. Lineage (NCBI taxonomy): Eukaryota > Fungi > Ascomycota > Pezizomycetes > Pezizales > Tuberaceae > Tuber > Tuber calosporum. The sequence goes on from QFET01014314.1 coordinate 13,762, forward strand.
TAGTGGGAATCGGCCTACTTCCTCAAGACCATTGATCCAAAATGGCTCATCCTCATGGCAACCCACAAAACGCCGCACGCAATCCGGACGGCGTTCAAGGATAAATTTGATAGAGAAAACACCTTCTCCTTCTTCGACCAACTCAACGCTGTTCTCGATACCAAATACGAGTCGTCTGAACCCATCGCTGATCACATCGGCAAGTTCGACACCCTCTGGAATCGCATGCAATACCGTTGCACCTCTGCTACCGAAAATGACCGTTACGCCCTATCTTTTGTGTTTAAAAAGGTATTCGAACATCAGAAGCCAAAGCTGCTGTACTTCTCCAGTCCCTTCCCGAGTCGATGACCAACATCGTCGACAACCTCCAAACGAAGAAGGACCTTACCTACAACCATGTCTATAACAGGTTTTTGGACCTTAAAACTTCGGTTAGTTCTGAAGAAGATAAGGCGTATAAAACCGCCACTTTCAAGGGAAAAGGGAAGGAACAACCCCAATGAAAGGGAAACAGCACATCGGTGACAGCCAAGGAATGCTCATACTGCAAAAAGCATTACCCCTCTGCACGCAATGAAGGGCATACTTGGAAAGAGTGTCAGAAACTCAAGACCGATAACCAAAAGAAGAAGGAAAGGACGGCGATTGACACCGCCAAGATCAGCAAGGAAGAGACATCCAAACTGGTCAGTACATCCTTAACCCTTACCACTACGCGAAAGACCCCTCACCCACACAATTGGGTAATCGATACAGGCGCAAGCTCACATATGACAAGCACCCTAGACCTTCTTATAGACTTTGAACCAGAAAAAGGAAACATCAAGTTAGGCGATGACTCTGTAATAGAGTCATGCGGCCGTGGAACAGTTAAGCTCCTGGCCAAAACCTCTAATGGCCATGTATCTCCTGTTTTTCTTCAACGTGTTCTCTGGGTTCCTAAGTTGGGTTAATGCAATTTGTTATCGTGGCTCGCTATCGTTTCTTTGGGAAAAGGGTTTTCTTTACGCAGTTCAGGAAAGGACATGTATGTCATGGGAGGGAATAAAGAGGTTTTATGGGGCAAGCTTGACGGACAAGATTATGTCGTGCAGGAAAGAAAGGAACAGGCATACAAAATGACCTATCAGGAGTGGCATGGAGCCTTGGGTCATCCCTCAGCAGCCTACCTTCGCTCTGACAAATACTCCGAGACACCCCATATCCCTAAGGTTCCTACAGGTTGGCAATGCCAAACTTGCATTACCTCAAAGTCGTCCAAACGAAAACCAAAACCAACATAGCACCGTTGCCAAAGCCCCTTCGAGTTAATACACTCCGACTTAAGCGGAAAATTATCGACACCATCCTTTGGTAATTCTTGCTACTATATCACCTTCATTGATGATTACACACGATACACCTGGATTTACCCCATCAAGGTAAAATCCAATACGATAAAAATCTTCAAACAATTCATCCAGGAGCGACAAACCTAAGATAACGCCATAATCAAACAATTCAGAACTGATAACGATGGTGAATACGTGAACCATGAAATGCTAAACCTGTTTCAGGCGCATGGAATACTTCATGACAAAACTCCACCCTACTCACATGAATCAAATGGCGTTGCTGAACGGTATAACAGGACTATAATAACCGCCACTATGTCCATGTTAAGAGGTTTAACTCTACGACTTTGGGCAGAAGCAATCGCAACTCCCGTATACCTCAGAAACCGTCTTCCCTACCGATCCATAGGAGGTTCAACGCACTATGAATCTCTCTATAACCAAAAGCCGTTGATCAACTACCTGCGCCCATACGGGACCAAATGCTTCGTCCACATACCTGAGGAGACCAGAAAACCAGGAACGAAGCTTCAGCCCAGGGCGATCGAAGGCTATCTTGTTGGATACACATCCTCTGACAAGATATTCTGGATATACATCCCCTCGCAACATATGATATCCGAAACACGACAGGTACACTGGACCACTAAAACGATTGAACAATCAGAAGTGCCAAGTACAACACCTGCTCCGGAATCCCAATTTGCGACTGTCCTTCCTCCCTCCTTTCCAATAGACCTGCAATCGTACAGTAAGACTTTGGAATTGGACCTGAGTAGGACACCTACCAACGGCACAACTGCGATTGATATCCATCCTCCTCCATTACCTCCACATCCACAGAAACTACGACCGACCTAACACACCATCACCTACTCCGGAACCTGCTCCCTTGGAACAACAACCTCAAGAACCTGAGGCCCTACCAGGCGAGCAACCGGAAACACAGACAAGGTCAGGACGAATCTTACACCCACCGGTACGCTTTGGCAGATATGCTACTGAACTACCGGATGAGGATCCCACGACGTATCACCAAGCGATTAACAGTACGCTTAAGGAACAGTGGACCACGGCGATGGATAACGAGATTAATGCACTAAAAAGGAATGAAACCTTCGATGTTGTTGAGAGACCGATAGGATGAAAGATAATCGATAGTAAGTGGGTTTACAAGACTAAACATAATGCAGATGGGACTTTCGAAAGATTTCGAGCAAGAGCCGTTGCCAATGGGTTTTCACAAATTCCCGGCTTTGACTTCGAAGAAACATTCGCACCTGTCATCCGTTATGAATCTCTCCGCTTCCTCCTCACGATTGCGCCAAAAACAAATGGCGACCGCGACAGTTCGTTGTCAAATCTGCTTTCCTCTACGGCGAACTCAAAGGAGAAGTTTACCTCCGACCGTTACCTGGGTACCGTGACGGAGAAAAAGTATGGAAACTTAACCGATGTCTTTATGGACTTAAGCAATCTGCGAATGAATCGTATGCTCTCTTCGCAAAATTCTTATCCTCCAAAGGATTTAAGACATCAGCCTTCGACCCATGCATGTTCGTCCTTGCTAAACACGACCTCTACGTATCGGTTTACGTCGACGACATTGCCATACACGCAGCCGACTTCCCCCACGCCACATCTCTGAAAAAAGACCTGAAAAAGGCATTCTAGATCACTGACCTAGGGGAAGCTAACTTCCTACTTGGCTTGCACATAACGTATACACCAGACGGCATACATCTTACCCAGCAAAAATACATCAAGTCAGTTCTCCAACGATATCGCATGGAAAACTCACGTTCCGTTTCTACCCCTTTACCAAAAGGCATTCAACTTACAAAAGGGACCGAAGACATACGGATACCAGACCCCTCCATTTACCAATCGGTTATAAGATCACTTATTTACCTCACCACTGGCACAAGACCCGACCTCTCGTATACGATTTCATTTCTTTCTCAATTTTCTTCTTGCCCATCTGAAGCACACTCAAAGGCCGCTAAACACGTCCTTAGTTACCTTGCTGGAACGGAAAATATAGGATTGTTCTACCCGTACCCAACCAACGCAACTCCCGCTATCGATGTCTATGCTGATGCAGACTTTGCCGCTTGCCTTGATACCCGCCGCTCCTTCTCAGGATACTTTGTTATCTTAAATGGTTCATGTATCTCCTGGCGATCCAAGAAACAGGCATCCGTCGCTACATCTACTACCGAAGCGGAATACGTTGCTATGTCACTGGCTACGCGACAAATCCAATAGTTCCAAAAAGGCCTCAACGATATTAGACTAACTTGACCAATCACTTTGCACGCAGATAATACCGGCGCTAATTTGCTTGCGACAAACCATCAACTCAATGAACCTACCAAACACATCGATGTTCACTTTCACAAAATACGAGAAGAACTCGACCGCGGTTCCTCCACTTTACTAAAAGTTGAGAATCGTCAGAAAACCTTGCCGATATCCGCACCAAAATCTTAGCGAAACCGGCATATACATGGTTGATGGGACTTCTGGGCTGTAGATAATGAGGGGAAGTGTTGAAATTTCTTATTCGTTTTTCTATGAATATTTCCTTGAACATATCGTATATTCTCTTACTTGGTTAGTGTTTTGGCAATACCTATTACACCGCATACATTACTACAGCTAGGACATACTATGTGTTTATTTCTGTTATATTTCATTATTACGATAAGGATTCTTATGTATATTTCTTTATCTGGTATTCGAGTTATTTCGCTTGCTTATCACATATTTTTACCGGTTATTGTTCTGTCCTTTATATCTTATCATCCACAACGAAACCCTCACACCACTTTAGATTTATATAAACTTTTGGGATTTTCTTGGCAGGTTTTCAGTGTTAAATACGTTCACACTTATGTTTTTCCTACTGACGTTACGGTAAAACACGTTCGTACTTACATTTTTCCCTTTTATATTCTTTTAAGATAACGGAAGGGTGCACTCTTGTATATATAGGGGCTACCGCCCACTTTTCTCGCTTAGAAGAATAAGGAACAGACTACCTACCAATCTACCTTCATAAATCTACCTCTCCTCATCAAGACGTGCCCGCTATACTCGCTTAGTATTGCGTTATTATATTCCGATAGATATAAGATTGTGCCCATACACATTTGAACAGGCCGATCGTCTTGGTAACTACCTCATGAGAGGCTTATTCTGGGTAGCATTTCGAATGCTGGAGTACTACTTTCCTTTCATGTAGTTTGTAAGCTAAAAAGCGCGCAGGTCAATCTTTGAAGAGGGCTGATCAAAGAAGCGGTCCTCATAATCGATTGGTGTTTCGGGGTAGGTAGATCCCATCCTTGGTAGATATCCAGTATTTCTCTTTCTTTTCCCTTATCAATAACTCTATAACAGACTGGGTAGCCATCATCATCGTCGAGGGGAGGAGGAATAGCCCATCTGTGCTCTGCTCTGTGATAGGGATAATAAGGGGAGAGATAGTTGAAGGAAGAGTAAAGAGGCAAGGGACATAGAATATCGTGAGATCCTGAGAGAAAGTATCCTGTATTCCTTCCATTTATGTGGGTTTGGCACTCATCTCAAACACAGGCAGTCCAGAACATGGCTCTGTGTCAATTAGATTCAAGAAATCGGTCCCCTTCATGGAGTAGGGGTCAAGCAGTGATTGGTGTGGGCTGAGGTTCCGGTTCCATAGGTGTGATGCAGGGGGCGATATATCTGGAGGTGGTGACTGCAAAGGATTCCAGTTGGGTGATAGAATTATGGATTTGTTTAAAGTAGTTGGTGATAGCATCGGGATGCAGAGGTTGGTCCATATCTCCTGGAGGAGTATTAATTCTCGCCACAAGGCCAGACAGTTGAGCTTTTGGCTCACCTAATAAGTACTTTGGCATGGGATGGGTCTTGAGGGTTGCTGAGATAGGAGGCGGTATCGACGATTTCACAGCCTTGAATGGCATTGGTAGCAAGCGCGAGGGTATCTGCTGCTTTGTCCATAGCTTGTTCAACAGAATCTGAGTAGTGACTCGCTTCTTGGGAGCTATAGGGGTTTGACCTGGTGATATGATCTGAGTTCCACATGGAGTGGTGTTCAGGAGTGAGAATGCGAGGGGGTACTTGAAGAGTGAAGGCAGAAGAAGGGTTGACGGTAAGGGCGATGTTGCGGTAGTGTCTTGATACACTGTTCATGGCGGAGGAGGGGGTCTTTATAGGCTTCTACTCTGTAGAGTCTTCAAGTATTTGGTCTTCATCAGCTGGGGTGTCTTCATAGATCCTTGATAGTCCATCTGCAAGGACATTGTCTTTGCCAGGTCTGTTTAGGATATCGAAATCATAAGATTCCAGGAACATGCACCATCTAGTTTGGCACTAAGGTAGGTTAGTCTGCATCAGGACAAAGGAGAATGCCTTGTTGTCTGACATAATAGTGAACTTGGTGCCATATAGAATCGGATAGAATGCCTTAATGGCATCCACAAACGCCAAAAGTTTCAATTCGTGGACAGGGTAGTGCAGCTAACTTGTAGCAAACTTTCTGCTGTGGATTGCGAGAGTATCTGCTTTCTCGAGGGAGGGTCTTGGCCAACCCATACTCCTCATCCAACCTTATAGGTGTCAGTAATGAGGTATATTGGACCAGCTGATATCTGATATAAGATGGGGAGGAGCGGAATTCTCTACTTTCCTAGGCGCTTAACCTCTTTGAAGGCTTCCTCATGCAGGGGCCGTCATTCAAACACATCTGGAGAAAATAGGTCCGAGAGTGGGGCAGTAGTGGATGCAAGGCGTGGGAGGAATTGTGCCTGATCTATCACAACTCAAATAAATATCTAACCATCCTTTTTCGATTTTGGTCTGGGCCAGTGTTGAATGGTGTTAGGCACATAACTCCCACAAGGGCCCAGAGGAGCAGTTTGAGAGCTCTGGGCTTGAAACTCCACAGACTAATACCCCCCTCCGGCCCCGACGTTGGCCCCGGACGACAGGACTGGCGCCTTGTGCAGTTGCTCACAATCATAGAAAGAAGAAATATTGGAGCACCTCTCGTAACACCGTATACATCGTCGCCGTCCGTCCGACTGGATCCTGCCCGCAGGGTATATAAGAGGGTATCTCGGGATACGCCTGGGAAAAAGAACCAAGCGATTTCGTTAAGAACTCGCAGAGTTACATCCCGTTTAAGACAAGAGACCAAAACAACGTCCGGAAGCCTAGGAGGGAGTGGTATTCGGCCTATTCCGCAGAGAATAGTACCGAACCCCAAAAGAATGCCTA
>QFET01014315.1:0-11009 GCA_003316355.1 Tuber calosporum
GTGTGGTTGTCCTTGTCTAACTATGGAAACATAAAAGTACCTTATAAGGAGAAAACTCTCCACGCCAAGCTATCTACCAGTCAGCAAGTTACAGCAGGACAAAACCCTCCATGAGACCCTCAAACTTCCACATGGTATCGCCCTAGCTCACACCGGTACGGTATTATACCGCACCGTATTTTGCTTCCGAAATGTTGGCTTAGCGGTTGGGGGGCTTTACTCTTTTTTATCAATTTTCTTGATCTCGGGCACTGATTTGTCTATACGGAGTATAGTTACTAGATTTGTTTTCAAGTTACATGGTGACCCCCCCACCCTTTCCACTCTTTGGTTCTAGTGTCTGGGGTAAACGACCATGTGCGGTTTGTCGCGTCATAGTACAGTAGATTAATTTGAGCCTATTTTTATTTTATTTTTATTGAATTCATTTACACAAAGGGATATCGTTCTTGTATTTCACTTGCGCTAGCATATTAGAATACTTGTATTGAGGCCTTGCCCAACTGTGCGAAAAGGGGAGGAAGAGTAGATAGGGACAAGGGGGGGATTTTTTTTTATAATAATAATATTTATATGATATAATTTATTTATTTATTGACAAGGGCAGATGGTTATCTGTAGGAGGAGGCTTAGCGTGAATGAATCCTTGGATTGTTTCGGTCGAGGTGTGATACTCCGAGAGTAGGTGATTCTTCTGCCCTGTGTATTTGGTGAGAAGGTTGGTGTATTCTCCTTTTTATAATATTATATGTGTGCTGATATGGGAGAAGTGGTCCTCTCTACCAATGCCACAAATTTGCTTCAATGCATTCAATACTTCTTGAGTCTCAAGGAGCACCTTGTTATAATCCTAAAAAATATTTGTCAAAAGATTCGCTGCATTTATTAGTTGTCAAAGTTAAAATTAAGAAATACCTGCACTTTTTTTTTTTTGCATTGATAAATAGCCCACATCAAAAGCTAGAGGGAAAATATTTATAAGGAATTTCTGGGACTAGAATTATTTATTATAAAGGGGTTTGTACTTTGACTCCAATGTATATAAACTGTAACAACAACTTTGGATAAGACTTTTTGGGAATAAGTGTGGTTGCTATGCAAACTGGAAAATGGAATAGCACAAAACGGGGTTCAAGGTGTCAGGCCGATTTTCGCATATCAGAACCCATATTATTATTATATTAACGCTAGAGTGATCTGGGAAACTCTGCTATGAACTGTACACTGGGGATTATCAGGGACAGGGCGCCGAGCACATGGAACTGTCGAATTTCCGAGCAGGTCAGGTTCTGGCTTAGGACATAAATTGTCGTTGGATTTTTATTTATTTTTATTTTTATCCATTTTTACCCTTTAGCCACGAGTTAGAAAATAACCATTTATCCTTTACTAAAACCATTCCCCTTCTTTCTCAGTTCCCGCCCGCCTGGACAGAGGTGCGAAGGCGGAGTATCATAAGTGGTGTCATATCACCATTCAGCTGGGTCCCAAACTCCCTCCCTCTCTGAAGAAGGACGTTTCGTGCTCCGACTCGGCCGCTAACTCTAACGGCGTCACCCCATCATCGTCTATTGCGTGGACGTCAACGTCCTCGTGAGCGAGGAGGAGCTCCAACACTCCTCTATATCTGCTGACAACGGCTAGATGCAAAGGTGTCTCGCCAATATTAGATCTGCGATTGATGTCAACTCTCTCATCCGCCAGGAGAGCGTCGACAATGGCCTCATTGCCCATATCCACGGCTCGATGTAACGGTGTCCAATCCCCTTTTGTGTTTTTATTTGTTTATTTGCTCACAGATTAGTCTCCTCTATGATAGATTGATGGATGGTAGATCGTCTGGGGGGATGTACTTAGATCATCAGGCACGTTGGGGTTGAATCTCCCATCATCGAGTAGTAGCTGTACGATTTCTTCATACTCGCGCCTGGTCGCGGTATGTAGCAGTGTCTCTCCCATGGATTCTCCGAACGTGACGTCCAACCTCTCATCCTCGAGCATCAACTCCACCATGGATACATCCCCGCTGTTGACGGCGAGATGCAAGGGCGTATGGTTGCATACGTCTAGGCAATTTACTTGCAATTTCTCCTCCTCCAATAACATCTCTAGGATCTCCATCTGCCCCCACATCGCCGCAAAGTGCAATGGTGTCTCATCGTAGTTATCGGCGAGGTTGACGTCGACCCTCCCGTCGTCTATCAGAAGCCTTACGGCGGGGAGGTGTCCCCTTCTAATCGCGACATGAAACGGAGACTTCCCGCGGCGGTGTTCCTGCGCGTTAACATCCACGTCTTCCCTCTGCAGCAGCACCTCCAACACGTCTAGGCGTCCTCTCTTGACAGCAAGGTATACCAGAGAACGCCCCACGGAGTCCTTCGTGTTCACCGGGGCCCCACATTCCAGTAACGTCTCCACAACGGCGCAACTCCGGCTGACCACTGCTTCGAGAAAGAGTCTTCCGTTCTCGATAAACTCTAGCACTCCCCTCTCCACCAACCAGCGGATAGGCGGTCTATCCTCTCTCTCAGCAAAGAAGTATATCGCTTTGACACCATACTCTTCCGAGCGCGTGTAGCAGATGCTAGCCAGGAGGGCGGAGGGTAGGAGGAGGGATAGGTGTCGGTTTGCACGCAGAAAGAGGTTTATGTGCGGTGGCGAGAGGGACTCTGTGATTTGGAGGATTGTTTCGTTGGGGAGCTGTGTGAGTTTCATAACTTTAGTCCTTTCCGTACTTTTTAGCGAGCGGCGGGGCGCGGGTGGTAGTTTGGGTGTCTGGAGTGATGGCGGGCGGTGCGTGTGCGGTGTTGGGGTGTAAATAAGAGTATGAGTGTGGCCGATAGATATATTCGTCACGTGGATCTGATAAGACTTTTTTGGTGAGAAAGCCGCGCCAAAAACCTCTTATCAGTCTCACGTGATGAATATACCTATCGGCCGCACTCGTGCTATCTGTAGTGAGGCTAAGTCACATCGGGTGGTGGGCATAATAAATCTGGTGGTGGTACAGAGAGGTATTTGTAAGATCACGTGAGTGGGACCTACTTTACACGTGCTTCAATTGTAGTTTTGGGTTCGTTTGGTTGATGGATCATCATCCGTCACTCATTGGAGGGGTAGGCCGGGGATGTGCTTTGAAGTTTTTGTGCTTTTTTTTTTTGCCTAGAGAGCAGAGTCTGTTGAGTAGTATTTCCTTAGGTATGCCTCTGTATGAGCAGTCAGTCAATTTTTTTTGGATTCCTGGATCACTCTATCGTGGCATTCAGAATTTCTGCCTGTCCAATTGGCACCTAGGATGTTGTTGAAAAGAGAATAAGTTCAAGAATTACTAGGGTTTCATCATACAGAATAGCATCCCACGAGCCGTCTAAGCGTAGCGATAGTGGAAGGCACTGTTTGGCTGGATAATCCATCTTCATCCTCATCCTTAGATTGCTCCCAAAATAATAGAACCACAAACAGCCCCCCCCCCCCAAAAGAAGTCAGGACGAGGCCGGACGATAACGCGAAGAAGCATCGGAACCTTAAAGGAAATGCTTACGAAACCGGTTCCCCCCTCCAAAAATTGTTCAATCAATCCTCGTGTGGCGTGGTAGGTTCTGGGTTGGTGCATACTATGATCACCGGGCCTTCTTTCGGGAACGGAGCACCTCGGACCTCGGGAGTAACCGGACAGGACAGGACCTAACTGTATACGGGGGGGGTCCCGGGGCTGTCGTAAATCTTGCCATAGCGGCCAATAAATTGTACTCGAGTGCACGAATGGTATCTCTAGCGGGGGGGGTTGATCGGGGATAAGGCTCCCATAGGGTAATGCTGCAAGGCACAGCGCATCCTAGGTGACGTGTGATATATGGCCTCCAGGCCCTACCTGTAGAAAGATAGGAGAAACTATCCCGTTTAACACAAAACAGATGAAGTGATAACGGTGGTCCCGGTGCAAAGCCCATGAGCAAACCTTTTAGTCTCCTGTGTCTCGACTAAGTTAGTCTGGATTTCAATCCGCCCAAGCCCCGGAAGGTGGGCTGTTGTCATGTACGAGTAGGCTTTATATTATCGTATCACTGCACTGCAGGGCTAACCGAGGGTGGCCTCGCTTATTATACGGCCTGAGCAGGTGGGCGGGCGTATCGGTGGCTGGAGAGGAGTGCGCTTCTCTGGGATGTTACGATCGCTTTGGGTGCGATACGGTTCTTGCGTGGTGGAGCAGTACAGGTCCGTGGAAGATACTGGTATATTGACAGATAGATGTGGGATTGGGACTGGCAGCTTGCCAGCCTACTGGCAGGGTTTGGAATGCTGACCGAGGGAGACGGGGATGTCTAGCTGAGGGTTTATGGAGGGTGAAAGTGTTATCGGGGTTTGAATTCTGAGTCTGTAGAAGTATACGATGCTCGAGTGCCAGTGTTGGTATTGCAGGGCTGATGGGGATAGATGGCCCTATTACCAATCCTGTAGGGGATGCTAGACATCTATCATAATATCATATCATATTATTATATGATAGTAGGATTGCTGGGCTTACTGATGGAGTATGTTCGAGGGCCTTTGGGTACAGTACCCCGGGGTATCTGCATATCATAGTATTTAGTATGAGAGGGTTTAATCGACTACGTTTGCCTGGGGAGGGTTCCCGGGAACTTAGGGGGGCGTAGATTTGTGAGAGCGATACTGTATCGTATTATACAACGGTACCGTTACTCGAGTGCTCGAGCACCGACGGGAAATTACTCAAACATGGGGTTCCTGGAGTCTAGCAGGGGAGATCAAAGCTTGTCCGTACACGGCGAAAGGGTATGGTATTTGCAAAAGTATTAGTACTGTACTAGTACAGGACGGATGCTTGCAAGTTCGCATTTCAAAGTACGAAATAAGTAATCTCCCCGCCCCTAGCTCCTTTCCGAGCAACGGTAGGGCATTTCTAACAATACTTTATCAAAATTGCTTACCACCCCCTCTTGGGAATAGCAGAGTGTGGCAAGAACTGGTTTTTAGCCTTGAGAAGTTTAGCCCATTGGATGAGACATCGTATTGAAGCCTTTTCTGTGTATATTTGTGGTGGGTGCCTCCAGTCCGGAATATTGGCCCCCCGCTGGTATGGATCCGCACCAGTTGCTCTGGCTTTTGGCCGATATCAAGAACTCTACCCAGCCCACTACCGATAGAGTGAAGCCTATCCTGCCAGCGGAGGTACTGTGCCAGTACTCATTTTGGATGCACTACGAGGGCTCTGTAGACGTTTGTCTCATGAACACAATCATTTGGCCAGCCCTGACTCTGAGTGTGATTGGTGGTCAGCATCCATTGGGAGAAATGCCAAGATCAAGAGATTTTTTTCCTACGAATACTCCGCAAGATAAAATGATGTCATAACTGTAGATGAGGCTTCCGAAGGGAGCGTGTATGGTGAAACGGAGCTGCATCAAAAACTGAGAAGCAGATATTGTGGGGCGTGCGGGTACAGCGGTTAGCTAGCCAGGTAATACCGGTATTTGGCTTATGATCACCGCCAACTTCCTTTCGCCAACTTCGCTCAGCGGGTGGGTGTGTGCAGTAGGATACCGGAATACTAGTATCGCCAACCGTATGCTCAATATTCATTTAACTGGCCTACACTATGCAAAGATGGGTGCCATTTTTCGCGAGGCAGGTTACTATAACGGAGCGGAAGCGTGTCATCTCGCGCCGGCACCCCGGGCGAAGGTGAAGGAGGAGACTGTTGCCCTAATAAGGTCAACACATCTGACAAGTGAGGGAATTGTCACGATGAGGAAGTTTGAGTAAACAATCCGAGCACGGGCAGCGGGGGTCTGCAGGTGAAGATTCTGCTTTGCGACAGCTAATGTTCGCGCAGTGGAGGAAAACTTTGACCAAATGGGGGCTCATTCGGTTGGGTCGGATTCAAGTCCAACTGCGGGGCATCCATGGCATCCTGGGCATGAGTTCTTAGTGAACCTATCACCTGGGCATTTCCTCCACAATTCCCTGCCATACAAACACTCCTTATATCATATATGCCAGGCAATTTTGTGAGTCCAATATAGTGGGCAAAGTCACAATATAGAGTAACCCGGCGGTCCCGGGCTTAGCGAGCGATGCTGTGCATTGCCGGTTCATCCCCCTCTAGCCCAGCAGCGAAGAACTTGGGTGGGATGGGGTGATCGGCACGGACGCAGGGCGGGTCTCTGACTAGCAGCAGGAAATTGCCTTTGGTGATTGGTTTGGTACAGTACGAGTATTATACCTCCCCACCGTGAACCCCGCCATGGGCCAGTAGTCTACTCGTAGAAAAGCCTACACTATCGTACCTGAGCGGGAATTGGGCCACGGCCGGGGAGCGGGCCGCCGTTTACACAGAAGATAGAAATTTTGACTACTCGAGTAGAGCATAACTGCGACTATACCAACTTGGGTCTTTAAAAAATGAGATTGAACAAACAATAATTCTGTGACTAAATAAATGCAGCTTACCAAGACAAGGTTATCATTCCCGCCTGATTGTCACATGCAAGTCTTGTGCCAAGACTAACCGCGTCTTGCGTACTAGTACAGTATGGTACAGGGGTTGATAGGAAATGATAAATTTTGCAATGTCTTCTGATGTGCTGTCAAAACACCATCTGGTAGATCTAGAGACCAGTACCGTATATGTCTCAGAATTTCTTTCTCTATGGATAAATTACCGGAAATCTGGACGTGTTTTTTCTTTCACTTCCTCTCATTATTTGTGGAGCAGTTGATTTTTCCGTATATCAAGATCCTTGGTGGCTGCAGGTGGCCCACTTCCCCGTCGCGTACGTTAACCTATAGGAGTGCTGGAGTTCCGGGGACTACCTGCTGGATACCGTATTGGTATCTGGGAGGTAGGGATTAGGAAGTCGGGGGAATGCACTCGAGTACTGTACCGTGATGTGGTATTTGAACCTGGTTGTGCAAGTGCCATATGTGCACGACCGGTAACATAGCCGTGTTTATTGTGCGTTTGATGCTTTACAAATTCTCGAGTTTCGGCTAATTGCAAACTTGACGAGGTCTGAGTTTTCTGGATGAAACCTGGTTCGTGAGGGTGAGAGCATTCGGTACGGTACTCTTTGGTTTTGAAGCCTGCTAATACATCGTAAAAGTGGTTCCATACAATTGGGAAAGGTTGCGAGGCTGGGACTTACGACAAACTGACTTCGGAATAGGTCTTATGAGCCAAGTTCGGGAGATATATGGCTTACAAGAGATTGGGACGAAGAAGGGAAAGCATAAGACATTCCACTTATAGCTGGCTGCACAAATATGCGTTGCAGTACGGAAGTTGGGTACCAGTGACTGCTATTGCATATACTAACCAAAATTTGGTCCTTTTTCTTAGATCTGGGTATGATAGTATGCGATAGTAGTTCTTTTTTTAAAATGCTTCGACACTGTGGGTGCTCGGGCATATTGCCGGCGCCCCCGCACACCACTACGATTGAAACCGCGGGATTCGGAAGACCTCAGTGCCGTGGTGAGTATGGGAAACGGTAGTTGAGTCAGGCCATCTGAGCGAGCGATAAGGTGGTTAATAATGGTACATGGCAAGCACCTTCAACTTAGCTTAGGATTAGTAATGCCAAAGCGTACAGCGATCACTGTCCAGAAGGGAATCATCCTAGCCAAGGGTGGCCTCAGCAGCCGATAACCCATCGGGCGACCATCCAGGCCGCAGGTCGGGCCCCTCGTGTTGTACTGAATTGGCCAGATTACCTACAATTTCGCATCTATCAGCATGCGCGTGGGATAGCGCATTTTTCTTCCGTCACCTCCCCCGCGGAGATTTTCGGGGCCCTTGCAAACCATACCCAATTTAGCTACAGGGTTACTGCCATGACCTATAGGTTCCGGAGAGTAGGCACCATTATATAAAGGCTCGAGGGGGAAGGCTATGCTGGAAGCACCCATCTTGTTATTTTCGTCAAAGCAAGGCTCCTCTGCCCTGGGGATCCTCTGGAGGAAAGAAGGAATTACTGGAAGGAAAAATATATATATATTTTTTATTGTATGTTGATTCTTTGCGGTTGGGGTTGGAGTACGCTAAATGATTTAGGTTTTGCCGGAGCGATAGTTCCTGAACAAAATGGCCTTAGACGCAATATTATCTTATGTCCGGGAGCAAGCTCCCGACCTTTCTAGGGGCTCTATTGCAGCCACGTTGTTTGGGATGTGGCTTTTGTACAGAATTGGGCTTGTTTCTTACAGGCTTTTCCTGGACCCGATGTCGAAGTTTCCTGGACCGAAGTTAGCCGCTGCCAGCTCCCTGTATGAGATGTATTATGATGTGAGCTGTGAATGCGTAGCTCTGCCACCGGAAGCTAATTTTTTTTGCAGATAGTTGAGGATGGAACACTTATATGGAAGATGGATGAATTGCATGAGAAATATGGTATTCACTGCCGACCTGAAACAGTGAGTATTACGTCGTGCTAAAATTGTAAAGGTCCTATTGTCCGCATATCCCCACGTACTCTCCGCCTCCGAAAGAGTTCTGCATACCATGAAGTAAGTCACTGCTTTTGAGATTGGAACCTTTCGGTGCTCTGAGCTAAAACTTTGAAGATTCACCGGATGGGTACCCCCTTTGCCAAAGAGTATAGGTACTACCAGCTCTTCGGCGTTCCCGGCTCCACCTTCTCGACCATAGACATGGATCTCCACCGCCAACGGCGCTCACGTGTGGACCCAATGTTCTCTAGGAGGGCAATTTTTGACATAGAGTTCCTTGTCAAGGGGAAGATCGATATCCTCTGCCGTCGCATGAAAGAGCATGAAGCGCAGGATAAACTATTCAATTGTCATCTGGCATTCGCTGCATTGTCCCTAGATATTGTCACTGAATTTGCCTATGCTAAGGACTATGAGTATTTCGCCCTTTCCGCACATGCTGAGTTTTGGCCGGCCGCTAATGGGGGTAGTGTTCTGAACACTCCGAGCTTCACCTCCCGTGCATTCGACGCATGGGATGCTCAACACGAAGTTTTCTTGATCCTGAAGCACTTTCCGCTCATGGCAAAGATAATGCAAGCGCTGCCCATCTGGGTTCTCCTCCTTCTGATGCCCCGTGGAGGTATGGCTCTACCCAAAATCCTTTCCTTCACGATATGACGCTAACATTATGGCAGCCGGCTTCGCTGAACTAACAGTAGATGCAGAAGCCAACCTCAAGGATCTTTTAACTCGCATGCGCACCGGTAAAATAGAAATGGAGACCAGGCGCCGGACCATCTTTGGGGAGATCCTGGCCGGGCACCCGGATCCGGTGAACGTTGATGTCACTGAACTGACCGATGAAGCAATGGCCGTTGTCACTGCCGGGTTTCATACAACCCGATGGGCACTGTGCGTAGGATTACTAGAAGTTGCGAGAGATCCGCTTATCCAGACAAAGCTTTACGAGGAACTTAAGACGGCTAGCCCGGATATTGATGCCGAGTTTTCGTATCTTCAGTGTGAGAAGTTGCCGTATTTGGTTAGTAGCCGTTATTCTTCCATGAGTATGAATAGCTGTGCTAACGATGCTTAGAGAGGTGTGGTGCTTGAGATGCTTAGGATATCATATGGTGTTATTGGAGCTCTGCCCCGACGGGTACCCAAGGGCGGAGCTGTTGTTGGAGGTTACCATCTTCCCGGGGGTGTGAGTGCCGCCAACATACCTACTTCATACCTACTTTACTTGTATCATGGCTAATTGTATAGTCAACAATCGAAATGGACAACTACTCGCTCCACCACGATGAGGAAATCTTTCCCGACTCCCATCGCTTCTGGCCAGAGCGCTGGTCAAGCCCTGAATCTAAGCAGAATGAGAAATTCGTTAACGCTTTCGGGGCAGGACCTAGACAGTGCCTTGGTATAAAGTGAGTATCTCCCTATGAGAACACCATATCGTCACCGCTTCTCCGAGCTAACGTTGTCAGTCTCGCATTGTGCGAATTGCACCTAACCTTCGCCACCATCTTCCGTCGTTTTGAAATAGATACTAGTGCCCGGGGCACGGCTAGAATGAAGTCCAAAGATCACTTGACTAACATCCTCCGAGACGAACCATTAAAATGTAAGGTCATGTCGAGGAAGGATTAAACGAATCTCTTTGATATGATGTTTTTTGGGTCCTGCTTGTATTTGTCTGTAGGGTGATTTGACTACCATTCAACTCCGGAGTGTTATTTACACTATCTTTCTGATACCCTAGCGACAACAGTGATATTCTAATTCGAAAAAAATAAAGAAAAAAGTAAACGAAATATGAAAAGGTATGAAAGGTGCTGCGGGAACTAGTAGATAATCTAAAATAAAAATTTAAAATGTAACGATGCGGCTCTATCCTCTTTCTTCCAAAAACTAAAAGAGTGGCTCGGGGTATCCTCCTAGTGGAGCGGCAGGGGAATCAGGAGGCGGGTATGAAAGTAATTGGGGTTGGAGTGCATACCCTTGAGTGAATGGAGGGGCTTGTTGCGTTATATCTTGAGCTTGGGGAGATACCGGGATGGAAGGAGGGTACTGTTGAGCATTGGGATCGGTTCCAGCACCGGCGGGGGGAAAACTCAAGGGAGGGGATTGTTGTTGGCTGTAGGTACCCGCAGCCACTTCTGGGTATTGTTGAACACTTGGATTGGCAGCGGGGTTGGCAGGGGGATTATTGGTAGGTGGCGGGAGATATTGAGCCTGACCGGGTACCGTTTGGCCAGGCAGTGTCTGGCCAGCATTTGCTATATCCATCTGGGGTATGACATTACCGGGGGGCGCTGATGGCGGAGGGACTTCTGATTGGGCTGTGCCTGTGATTGCCGAAGGGGGGAGCTCAGTACCGGGACCTGCCGGTAGGGGCGCTGTTAGGGCTGTTGGTATAACGGGTGCCTGGCCAGTTGCAGTAGATATTATTGTGGGCGCGGCGGGGGTAGGCATAGGAGCGGCGGGATTAGGCATAGGAACGGCGGGGTTAGGTACAGGAGCGGCGGGATTAGGCATAGGAGCGGCGGGGTTAG
>QFET01014319.1:0-19541 GCA_003316355.1 Tuber calosporum
ACCACTGGCTGGGCTGAGGTTCGGTAAGCTATACCAACTGATCTAGGGGTCGTTACACCAACTGTGAGGGCCATTAGTGATAGGTGGGTTGCCATTATCCTTTCCAGAAACTTAGAGATAGTTTCTAGGAGGACAATGACTCGAAAGGAGGAGAGGGAGATGTAGTCAGATTTGCTGGGCTTGGAAAGGACAATGCCGCTGGCTTTTTTCAAAGAGGGGGGGTGGAAACCCTAGGTCAGGAGGGGACCTAGGAGGGTGGTAAGGAAGCAGGGGTTGATGTTGTTGATCCTCTTCCATATAGCATAGGGGATAAGGTCAGGTCCAGGAGTGGAGGTGTTAGAGGACTTGCGGAGGGCAAGGGAGACTTCCTGTCTTAAAGTCGCAGGAAATCTGCAAAGGGTCGCAGGATAGACAGCGAGAGTCAGGGGTATTTTGGAGGAAAAAAATTGATGCAAAATAGAGGTGTTGACTTCGACAGGTGACGTGGCATTGGGAAAGGAGGAGAACTGGTAAGGGGGGCATTTGCTAGCTATCCGACGGGCAGCCCATACTGACTTGGAGTCCAAGGTTGCAAAAATATGTTCCAGAGTAATGCCTTGGTCTTCTTTATGGCCTTGAAATATGCAAGGCAGGAGCCATGGTCTAACATGTGTACATGTTCCAGTACCTCTTTTACCACATCTCGTTAGCCTTTCCTTTGTCAGATTACATTCATTTGATTTGATATCTTTTGTATTTGATTTCCCTACCGGAATCTCTAGATTCCGGCGCTCTGATTACTGTATGCTTTGGAGGATCAGTAGGATTGTGCCCTAGGAGGTCCAAGGGAAGGAACAGGTCATATATACTGTCGGTAGGATAGAGGCAGTGTTGTGGGAAAGCCCCAGGCTTTCCCCGACTCTGGCAGGGCCACAGGATTCAGGTAGCTGTACACTCACTCGTAATGATAGTGGCTGCGGGTTTCCAGAGCCTCAGCCCTTGCTGGAAAGATTTCATGTATTTGAGAGTGGTCTCTTGGCTAGCAGGAGACCTCAGACTTCAGACAGATGCCTATACAGTGAATACACTTGGTTGAACAGTGATCCTATAGTTCCCCTTCGCTCTATAAACCATTCTATTGTACACGCCTTATCTTCGCCTTTCAGCAGGTCTCCCTTAGACACCAAAGCGATAGCAGGCTACTGCTTAGGCTCTATTGTATAACTGTTAACACAGGAGAGCGCCTGTTACATGGTTGGAGGTGTCTTCTTCAGCAACTTGTTCCGATTCCCTTTTGTTATCCTAATTTCATCAGCGAATCTGACTTTTTCATCCCACCTCTAATCCTTGTGTTCATTCCTGTAAACATGTTTTATAATGCTTTTCTGTTGTCCCCATTTTTTCCGAAAAAATCCTCCTCTTAATTTCTCTCTCTTAAAGATTCAGCATTGATCATTGTAATATGCTCTTTAGCTAATATTGCTATGATGTTTTGTTGGTGCTCTTGGGAACCATCCGTGTCCATCCTTGTCTCGGCAATGGATATTGCATTCGTCGTCTTAATATGCCACCCATGATAGTGCTGCAGATTCATCTTCTGTGTCTGTTCATATTTTCGATTTGTAGATACTCCAGTCCCAGTCTGATAACATGTTTTCCTGCTCTTTCTTCTCCTGTTGATCCACATCTAGTTTTTCTCCTCCTCTTTGTGCTCTCTCTGCACTTTTATTAAGCTTCACCCTTTGCTAATATACTTCCAGTACTCCCATCGTACTGAAGTTTTAACTCTTTGGCTTTGTTGGATATTGTTCAAGTGATCGCTTGACTGATCATTCTGCATTCTCAAAGCTTCCTGCCAGGTACCACTCTTGATCGTGTTCTGCACTGTAGCCTGTCCATTTGGCTCTATATTGCAGTTTCTTGCGGTATAGGCGAGAGTCTCTTATCTCTTCAAGTACGAATTCCTGGTCTCCTTCCGTTTCCATTAGTGGCAGTGGTTGTTTGGTCTTTGATGGTAGCAGGTTGTCCTTATTGGGTTCCCAGGGAGAGATATGGATAGTTGGATAAATCTTGAGTGAGGGTAGTAGGTCGAGTTTATATGCTCTTGTTGCTACCTTTGCTAAGATTTCAAAAGGGCTCAACCTTTTGTAATCTAATTTCTTTGATGGTCTTGTAGTCCTAATGTTCTTTGCCCATAACTACACCTGGTTGTCTAATTTGAGTATCAGATTAGTTTTTCTGTGTGAATCGGTGTCTTCCTTTGATCTCAGTAGGGCTGAGGTTATTTCTGCCCTTAATACCTTATACAATTGACTCATATCTTGTATTTCAGTTATTTTTCCACCAATCAAGTATGCTATGGGCTCGTGCATGTCATGATGTCTGTAGTTGGCATAGAACGGCGATTCAGTTATTGTTTCCTGATTGGAGTACTTGTATGCAAACTCTGCCATGGAGAGAAGACCTGCCTAATCGTCAGACTGATAGTTGACATAGGCTTGCGGATATTCTTTGAGAATTCCATTGGACCTTTCCGTTTGTCTGTCTGTTTGTGGGTGAAATGCCATACTCATCCTTCTCTTAATGTTCATTTGTTAAGTTATTTCCTTTCACACTTCCAATGTGAATAGACATTCTCGATCGCTGATGATTTCGTCTGGTAGTCTATGAAGCCTGAACACATTATCCACGAACAATCTGACCAACTGTTTTGCCGTCATATCCGTTCTGCAGGGAACAAATTGTGCTATTTTTGTCAAGCGGTCAACGACCACCCAAATTGCATCCTTTTCTTCAGAAATTGGAATCCCTGTGATGAAGTCCATGGCTATTAATTTCCATGGTTTTTCTGGAGTTTCAAATGACTTCAATAGTCCATATGGCACATATCTGACCAATTTCGTTCTCTAACATATGTCGCAATTTTTCACATACTGTTTTACTTCTGCGTGAAGTACAGGCCAGTAGTATTATTGACATATGAGTTCTGTTGTTTTTATTCCTCCATGTCCTCCATTTGGCAAATTATGGTGTCTTCTTATAATATCCCTCTTGATTCTTCCTCTACTGCAATATAAAGTTTTCCATCGTACCACATGCAGTCCTCCTTCCATTCGCATAGCCCTAAGGCTACGTGGGGAAGCTCCTTTTGTCCATCCTCCAATGCTTTTCAGATTTCCTTAAACTTGGGATCCTTTTCCAAGGCCTCTTTCATCTAGTAGTCGTGTGCCGTTTCTTTCAGTTCCTGCAATCACATTTCCCTGATAACCAGTTCCGTTTGATTTCCAGAGTCTTCTGCTTCATTTTCGGAGTGGAATATATTTTGTAGCAACAATATTCTTTAGTGTGAGGTCTTCCTTTTGTCATCTGGCTTTGGCAGCTCTGCAGACATTCTCGTAAGTGTGTCCAGTTTGCCTCCTAGCTTCCCTGGCCGGTATTCGTTTTGAATTTTGAACTGGTTTAGTTCCTGACTCCATCGAATTTTCCTCTTATTGTCAGTCCGTTCAGTTCTCATTGATTTCTTTCTTGATGAGCTCATATAAGGGTTTGCCTATTCTGGTAAACCCCTCTATGAATCACTGATAGAAGTTCCAGAATCCTATAAAACACTGTTCATCAGCAAAAAAAATTCTCCCTCATGTATTACCTATATATCTACCTGAACAGGCTGGTAATGCCAGCTCCCTCTGTCCTTCCAGTCCCTCCCGTAATTCTATCATTGTCAGAAAACTCCTGGGGCCTCCCCACAGCTCAATCCAGACCCCCAACGTCATTCATCCCTGTCTTATATCCGTAGCCCTGTGCTTACTTCACACCAGAATCCATCTCGCCTAACTGACCACCGTTTTTTTTGGCTTTTCCTGCTGCGCCACTTTGGACGTTGTGCGGCTCATTCTTCCCTGTCCGAGTCCGGAAAAACCTCTGTGTGTCTCGGCTCCCTATCATAACTCGGCACTTTCCCTTCCCCCTGATTTCTCCGTTATGGACGCCGTCCCCCTGGGGACGTACCTCACACCATAATATGCTCTCTTCCCACCTGTGTCGTTCCCATATAAACCTTCCTTGTTTCCATAGTACGCGTTTGTAATTAATTCTTTTGCGCCACACACTGAAGTCTGTACTCAATCCGCTCCTCATCGTCCTCTTTGAGACGCCATGAATCCCTTAAACTCTACTATTTTATTCTCATCCCTGCTCGCTTAGAAAATATCATTATACGTCTCATTTGCGCCGCTCTGTGTTCTTTCGAAAGTATTTATCTTACTTTGTTTAATATATTCTATTAAATGTTTCTAAATCAATCCTATTATTTACATACCAGGGTTTATTATCTACTCCGGCACCCGCTAGGACTAAATGCGCTATGCCCATTATCCTTTTTATGCCAACTACCCTTTCCACTGTCCCATTTGGCCCTTTCGCCGTCCCCAAAGTGACGGTAACAAGTCCTGTAATCTCGCTTAACTTCCCCGAATTCTCAACATAGAGTCTATCTACTAATACCAGTCTATCCACGTTACCCATTGTTAACTCTCGAACCTTCATTATTGATACCAAGCGCGATGGGTAATAGCCTTTCAACGCCCCATAAATACTTTTATTACCTGAATCCACCCAGACCCAATCGTTTTTACTGCGACCTGTGAACCTCCAAAGCTGAGTGCCTGTACACTGAAGATGGTGCAATGTAACCTCTGGCGCGTCCTGAAAGTCCTCAACCGGAACGCGTAAAAGCCGACATATCTCGACGGGAAACTGCTTGACCGTATCCAGATCAAGCTGTAGACTTACAGATGATTTCTGTCGATAATAGTCGAGTAAAAGGTGGGGGAAATTTTTCAACGTCTGACTGAATTGAGAAACAGTTCCGATCGTTGCTGTAAAACCCATGGGTTGCTTAGTTATGGATCCTACCCTCCGCTTGTGCTCCTTGTCACGTTGTTCGTCCTCAATAGGATGTGGTAAACTCGCTTCAACATTCAATTCATGAATTTTGAAGCTGTCAAGCCTGGCATACATTCTCAGGATTTGATGGCTCACATCGTTTTTATTTGACTGCTGATAACCCTCTTTGATCATTGTTTTGTGATTTGACTCCCCCAACTCCGTAGAATACATTTGAATGTTCCCAAAGCGCCATACATGGTCTCCACAGTGAATCAGCAGGTGTATTTTAACAAAGTTAAAGTCTACGTCCTCATCGTAGATATTAATGACAATTCCATCTAAATCGCGACGCTGTTCTTCCGCAATTCCACGTCTTTTGGCTGCTGTGGCTCTGGAAAGGCGGTGTTGATTAAGTACTTTGCTATTCTCACCCCTAATCCTCATACTCACCTCTCGCACCTTTCTCGTAGTGGACTTATCTTTTCGCTACTCCTTAAAAACATCTTTGTGATCGTGAATGGCTTTTAGGAACTGTTCGAGGTATTGAATCGTCTCATTGGTATGGCTTGAATATTTTGACATTAGGGTAAAGTGCACAATCGATCGGACAGAGGCCAAAGCTTTGGTAAATACTGGACGTTCTACGGCACTTGGACGACATAACGAAGCTGTAAAACACGGTAGTATTACTTTAACCAGATTCGTCATCTCTTTTCCGGTCCACTGCGAGATCCGAGTGTATTCTTTGTTCGGCGCAGAATAACTGGGATAAACAGCCAAACCCTTCCAGATCTCATCGAATGTTTGTAACCACTTGAACTTCTTTAGAAATACAATTACCCATTTCATAAGGTGTGCTTCGAATATTCCGAGGTAAACAACGTGAAGAATATCGGGTTTGGGCAAGTCGTACTGTTGAATGTTCGGAAGACCCCAAGAGCCGCTAGACTGCAATTTGAACCCATAATCTGTGAGTATTTGCCCTGCTTGCATGTTGTTATCGCAGTACCGGTTGAAGAGATTTTGGTATTTTCTATAATCTCGTTTTGCTGTGGGGCGTCTCAAATGTGACCCTAATTGTTCCGGTCGTACCTCACAGACAGCGCACTGATTCTGTTGAATACCGTGCAATGTGACGTTTTCCAAGTGATCTGCAATCCAAGCCGCGAGACGTGGAAAACATAATCTGACCTATCCATCGGCACATTCAACCTCAATTTCGGCGTTTCCCATCGCCACCATTGGCGCAAATATCGCTTCTATCAAATCACAAAGAATCTCATTCTTGACCTGCCTTTGCCGTGCATCTCGTGCTGCTACTCCCAGCATCTTCGCGGGGAAGGGCAAAAGCGCCAAAAGGACGGTCGCATGTTTCGAGGCCTTATTCTGCGTTTTCGATAGGATATTCCCAATTGTCATATAGACTGGCCAGGCTTTCTTATCTTCCGAAAAATTCCTTAAAAAGGTAACATCTGAGGCACATATGATCGGTACAAGCGTTGCTCCATCAGGCAATGTATCCTTTTTTGGCTGTTAATTTTAGGTTCTGACCCGCGGTGTGGATGCGCCGTGGAACGTCGCATTTGAACCTACCTGTTTTTCCCACCACCAATCCGCCGTGTGCATTTCATAATAAACTCGCTGTGGTAGCTCTTCACTATTCCATTCCTTGACCAGGGCGTAAACTAAATCTTGTGCAAAACATCTTAGACTAAGTAGATATCTAGCACAATCAATAGGATTGCGGAAAAAGACTTTCTGTGTCGAGGAAGCTTTATTCGGTTCTTCCCTGTCAGGTATTTCCTATATATGGTCAATATTGGACATTCTGAGGGGAGATTTATGAACAGCTTCGCTAAACGATACAAACCCCTCTTTCCAGCTCTTCATCCCCATACCTGATTCCATCTCATCAACAGCCTCAAGGAGCCGATTGCTAGATTTAATATTACTCTCTTCGGGCCCTAAGTTCATATGGAAATATCTGTTGATGTGATCCTTTGGTACCTTCGCTTCAATAAACCAGCGCGCAAGCTCAAAGTCAGGCTTGGTTCTGAATAGTAGCCACATCTCTTCTTCACAATTTTCTCGCTGTATAACGTCCCGTATAGATCTCCCCGCTGTGGAGTGGTTCGTCGGTATAGGTAATTCAACCCATGGTACCCTTCCCTCAGTACCAGAACAATTTTCTCTTTCCACGTCTGAATCGCCAGTGTTTGCATCACTGTCAAGCTCATTTTCATCTATATTCAGTTCAATTTCTGCGAATTCGTTACCGATCGGATCGAAAGGTTGGTCAGAGTCTACCGGTAGCGTGATCTGAGTTGGACATTCTTCATCGCAAATGGGCTGTTTGAGTGTTCTCCGAGATTGTACAAAGTCAAAATGTGCGGTTTCTATATAGTTTCTATACCATGTACTGGACTTGTATTTTTTCCTGCAGTACGGGCACTGGGACTCTTGTTCCATTCTGTAAGAAATTAGTTTTAACGGGAAACAGCACAACGAAGACGTGAACAAACAAAACTTACTTTCAGGACTGGTCTGACCTTGTACTTAAACACTTGGGACAATCGGATAGCTAGTTCATTGACCGGAGCTGCACTTTAGAGAGAGATGGTACGCGAGAAGGTACCAATAGAACGAAGCTCGTCCCACCAGATCTTAGAGTTAAAGATATGGTAGGGGGAAAAAAAAAAATCGAAAACTATCCAGATACACGGTATGACCCGTGAGCGCTGCTGTGTTTATTCTCCCCTACCCCTGACCAAAATTGTAATGAGGGCACAGATCGTGTCCGTTCCGCGGCCCTAAATTCCCTCCCCACAACCTAACCCGAACTAGACCCTGGACTTTTTATCCAGAGAACATCTCCCCTTGATTTTCTATATTTATCGTAGCACAAACCATGAGAATTTATCTTTGAGATCGTGAACGTTGTTCGGCTCATTGCAGACTTTGAAAATGCTAAACATCATGTCAAGTGCCTATACGTGAATATCCCTTATCTGAACCTATACCAAGACAGCAGGGGTAGTCCCCTGCCCACCAATCACATCGCCGTACCTCAATCCTCGTTTGAAAAGCTTGTTCATGTTTGTTCGACTTACCTTTCAAGTGTACAAGCTTACTTTGTAACCTTATTGTAACCGTACGCCTGTACTATTTTGTACAGGCTCAGAAGAACGTTCAACATTCAAGATGTGACGGTCAACGGTCTCTTTTAAACTTGTCAGAATCACTAGAACTCTAGATATAGCGACAAACACCTTGAATAGTACGTTCTTCCTTGTTATATAGACTCGCTCTACCCTGCCCTTACTCTTTCTTCCTCTTTATTCACCAAATCCTCTAGCAGCCTCTAAACGTCCTTTTCGAGCCTCAAATAGCGACTTTTGTCTTTACAACAACATCTTATACTACTGGTACAGTAATTCTTTTGCGCGATCATAAAGTCTCACTCACACTTCACACTAACCCACAGCAAGACTCATACATCGTTCCTAATGTCTAAAATGAGCCGTTCTCAGGCTTTTTATTAGATACCGTAGACTGATCGCTGTCCGCAGAATCACTTACCGTTGAAGCCCTCAGTCACTTCTCACGGTAGCTTTTCTAGTGTAGCTTTGTCATCATGGGCATCTTTTTTAAACCCTCGCTCGTCCCCACAAAAAATCCAGTCACAGTAGAAACAACTGTTTTCGACCCCATAAAGGTCAGTTTATTACCTGATTCATCTCCCTTGGCTCTTTCCTTTCCTTCCTCATCCCCCAAGAACAAACAAACACAAACCTTTGAAGCCAGGCTTTCACCCATTCCTTCGGAGACAGGTGAAGGCCTTGTTGATTCTCTGCACGGCTCGTGTGGGCTACTCTCTGGCTTTTCTTAATTGGAAACAATAACTAATCGCTACTCTCGAGATAGATTACTGGCTCCCCATTTTCGGCTGCGAATCTGCTTAAAGTTAGTCTCCTGCGCGTCTTATCGGGACCTTTCCCAAGATAGATTAATTACTGATAACTATTCCCTAGATCTCGTGCAATTTTCCGTCCTCTTCTGCACGCCAAGAACATCCTTTCTTAATTAAGGTTAGTCCTCTGTGCGTCTCATTTGCTCCTTTTTACGGAGAATCTGATTAGTTGCTAGCATGCCACGTTCCATTACTGCCGAGTTCTGTACTGAGCTCAATCTCAATGGTGCTGGAGGCACTGTCGCTGGGAGGAGATACAGGGCCCTTCGGACGTTCATCCTGGGGAAGGTCCAGGAGAAGGGTATCACCAGCCGTAGACAGGCCGGCGATATCCTCTGTGGTCAACTCAGAACTGAGGTCGTTGCCCACACTACCCTCCAAGGCTTTCAAGCCAAGTTCAATTCACCCCAGAACGGCCCATATCAGGCATTCCACGTCGCCCTGGATACCCCCATCATTGACATTCTGAAGAAGGCAGCCGAGTCTCGGAGGAATGCCAGACTCATTTCCAATGATGAGTACGCCGATGAGGATGAGGTCGCCGCCGGTGCTTCAGGTGCCGGATTGGAGGGTGGAAGGGACGTTGCTCGTCCCCAAGGTACTCTTCACGAAGAGAGACCGGTGCGCATAATATTCATTGAGACATCAGGTGCCGTTGCTGGGCAAGCTCGCTAGCTGCCCTGGGTTGTGCACGGTGGCAATACGCCAAACAAGACTTGGCTGGCAATCCTCCGGTACTACACTTTGCAGGAGCTCGGCGAAGCTGCCGGTCGGTACCTGGATAATCAGGTGCACCCACGATAGTTCATTGGGATTCTTCGCGACATTCAAGGAATGAATGTCACCCCCGATGCTCCCGATCTAATCGAATTGATCGACGACGAACAAGTTAATGCTTGGCTTCGTCTCTTCCAGTGCACCACCCTCACAGTTGCTGGCTTCCTCCACCGCGATCCTGCTGTTCCTGCCGACGGTGGCGACGCTGTTCGTCCCAATACACCTCTTGATCGGGGCAATCGGCACTATCTCGACCTTGGCCAATTCGACGTCGCTGAGTTCTACACAGAGCCTGATTCCGACTCTGATGTTGAGGTAAACGTTGAGCGCCGCCCAAAGCGCAGAAAGGCCTTTCCCAGGTCTCATGCTGGCTGGCAGAAGAGGATTCTGAGCAATGATCACAAAGTCATTATGTTCCAGGGGCACTCCCGGGAACCCATTTCTCGTACTCGTGTTAAGCAGGGAGCAGGTTATATGAACCTTTACGCTGGACAAGATGTCCCAAATGTGGCTCTGCCTCTGGGCGTTCCACCTCCCGGGTGCGAGGCACCACCTGTAGGTGGCGATGGCGATGGAGACGGAGATGGGGATGGGGGTAATTAGGACGCGCTGGGTCTTATTAGGTTTTCGGTTGGGTTTCTTTGTTTTACTGAGTTTCTTTGGTTTTGTTTTCATTTCCATTGGCTACTTGTGGGGTCTTCAAGGCTAATTTGTACCTAGCTGCGTCTTATCGGAGCCTTCATATGTGTTTTCATTGGTTTCATGGGGCTTTCTTATCTTTTTTTGCTTTTTTGCTTCTATCTGTGAATCATTTTCTTAATCCTGTCTACGCTGTTTTACAGCTTCTCTAGATCCTATCCTGCAGTCCTAGATTTTAGTCTTCTTAATAGTTTTTTTTTTTTGAATTTAGCAGGTGAGAGATAAAGGTTTTCTGAAACGCTAAACGTCCCCTTTCTTCTTGATCTCGTCCTAGTATGTATAATCTAATCTTTTGGAAATCATAAGTTATGCTCGTTCAACCAAGTGTCCAGGCATATAAAATCATGTTCCAGGAATCCCGAATAGATAGTCTCTATCCGGCCTGGAGCCATCCGTGCACGTAGTAATTGAGACGTTCAGCGGCCAAAAGGCTATAGCGTAGACTGGGTCCATGCCAATTATTTACACTGACCTTGGGCCCAAGCCAAATCTGTGCTCTAGCATAATGCTCCTTCGTCCCCGGGGGACGCTGTGAGTTCATTCATCACTTGGAGACCTTTCACGCATCAATCTAATTCCTCCACACACTCTATTTATTTCATATACACAAAATTATGACGGGAAATACAAGCAGAGGTTAGTTTTGCCGTTCAGAGGCCAAAATGAGCTTAGCCAAAACTTTTTATATAACACTTGACTACGGTACCAGTAGTCCCCCGAGCTCAGCCATCATCATCGAGATCTTCCGTATCCTTTGTAGAGTGTGGCACGCCAGCACGGGATAGACAATGACCTATTAAATCATTTGTTGAGGAAAAGGAGCTTATGGAAGTTGACGAGGATGATGTTCCCATTCGTCCCAGAAGGCTAAAAGAACGTCCTGCAGAACCACTGATGGAGCAACAGCCACGGAGGATAAGGAGCCGGTTGAGATTTGTGACTGAATCCGATAACTTTTAAAATTGCATGCTAATAATGAAGAGCACTGAGGGCTCCCCATCACCGGCTCTGAATAGCCCTTCACAAGGGCTTTCGTCACAGCAGCAGGCAGCACAATTGCATTCAGACCATCTCAGAGTAGATTCGTCACACCTTTCACCCTTTGATGCTGTAGGGGAAGGAATAGTGCCGTCCCATTCGGAGTGTCGTATGACTAATCTGGACTTTCCGGCGTCTGATATTGCAGTCCCGGTAACCGTATCATCAAAAAGCAATACCTTGTATGGAGAGGAGAGGATAATCTTTGAGAACGCAGCTAATATGGTATGGTACTACACATGGTTTGTTAATCCCTTCGTAAAGCCTGCCGAAAACGATACTCTTCTCAAAAGCTTTGGGTAAAGGCAGCTACCAAGTTGGGTTGGAGAGACAGGGAGATCGGGAAGTCGGCAATGACTTTTGTAAGTCTTTTGAATATCCCTGAACGTCCCCTTTGGGACGGTGAACGGCTAATTAGATACATTTAGTTGAAATGGAGGCAGTCCAGTGCCAGGTCACACTTAGTTTCAGAGTCCAAAAACACGGTTGAGGACCTTTATGACTTCGCGCATAAAACACGGACCAAAATAAAGGCGCGGGTTACCTATTTGCTGGAAAATGACCGGTTCACATACCATCCTAGTAAACAAGAGGTCAGTAATACGCAGATCGTCCCCAATGAGACGCGAAAGGCTTACCAAGGCAGGAATGTGGTTTCCGGTTTGCTGCGCCGGAGATAGCAGAACTATAATTTTTTAAGTGGTACCGGGGTAGGAGAATGCGTGGGAGGACCGATAAAACGTTTCTTAATCGTACTAACGACATCCTAATATGCCTTACAATGGCCTGTATGTATCATGCCTTGAAGTCTTGGAGTTCCAGATCATTTGTTCAGCCCACAGATTTCTCAGCTCTGACAGGACAGAGTTAGTTATAACCTTTGAAGGTCCAAATAAGACGTCCTAAAGGTTATCGTACTCACTGAGAAAATTTAGATGTTTATCTCCGACAGCGTGCAACCTGGCAAGGGCTGCCCCAGAGGTGAGAAGGAAACTCGTGGAAGACACCAAAAAGCGCATCAAGAGGATTCTGCCGGATAGTGGGTTTGTTCAGGATCAGGAGTCTCACGCCCCACTTGAGGATAAGAAAGCCGCGGCATACATGGAGTTAGAGATTTCATGGGATGAGGAAAGCGAGGTGGAGGACAATAATTCAGATCCTGAAGATAGGGATGAGGTTGAGGCTCTAAAGGCGGGGTGGGTTGAGGACGAAAAACGTCCTATTCGGAAAAAATGTAGTATTAAAATAAGATAAAGAAATAATTGGAAATATTTATTGATTTATAATATACTACGTAAAGTTAGACTACAACCTAATTGGAAAAACTAAAGCAGAGTGAAGGTCACGTAGAGCCGGGCAATGGCCCCTAAGAGCCGTGAAGAAAGTACGAGTACGGTGAGAGAGTGAAGGAATGCGACGAGGCAATGGTGCTGCGACAAAGAAAGAAATTTAGTAACTGGATAGTGTTATCATAATACCGTGGGTCGGGCAGTCATAGGGCAGAGTTGAGAAGTGGAGGGATGGACGCGACAGCAAGCATCATAGATGAAGAGACGAGCGACAGCGGGAAAAGGACGAGAATCGTCCACGTAAGTATTGAATACGCGAGGAGAAGTGGTGGTGTAGAATTAGGTATAGGTGTAATGGTGAAGAGAAGGGGAGAAATAAGCGAGGGTAGCGAGGAGTAAGAAGACAACATGAGGAGGTGAGTTTGGGATATTCAAAGGCACAAAGGGTTTGT
Source organism: Tuber calosporum (assembly GCA_003316355.1). NCBI lineage: Eukaryota > Fungi > Ascomycota > Pezizomycetes > Pezizales > Tuberaceae > Tuber > Tuber calosporum. The sequence goes on from QFET01014319.1 coordinate 13,092, forward strand.
TTAAGGCTGGGCGTAATAGGGATGTGTGAATCAACACTGGGGGGAGCGCATTTAGGCCGTAGGGAGGCATGATTGAGTCGTGGGGCAAGTGTCCATAACGGAACAATCCAGGGGGAGGGAGGTAGGGCCGGATAAACTAGGGTGGATGAATCAAAGCATTATTAGACCGTGCAACAGCTTAAAAGGGACGGACAACGTCCTGAGTAAGCCGGATGGCAACGAAAACAGTGGGTAAAAAGATAATACCGCAAAACGCAGGAGCTATCAGCAGTTGTGGGGTCATGGATACAAGATACAACAACTTGAGTTTTATAATTTGGCCCCCCATCCCTCACATGCCTCATGAGGGATAGGGGGAAAAATCTGACTTTTGCTGATGTCTGTTCCTTAAGATTTCTTATCTCTTCTCCAGGAAAGCTAATCGTATCCATTTCCTGTATCTTTATCTCCTCGAAGTATCTTTCTTGTGGTAATAGGATCCTTTGTTTCTGTTTGATCTGGTCGTCATCTTCTTCTGGCGCATGTTGACTTCTCCTTGTCAATGCGTCCGGCTTGCCGCTTTACTTTCCTGGCCGATATTCGATCCGTATATTGTATTGGCTTAACTTCTCGCTCCTCCGGATCTGTCGTTCATTAAGATCTTTTAGTGTCGTGCAAGGAACCAAGTCCTTATAGTCAGTGAGGATCCTTGTCTTGTGATGGCTTCCTAACACATATCTTGTCCATTCCTTGAGTGCCTGTACTATGGCCAATAGTACTTTGTCGTGAATATCGTAGTTGCATTCCACATTCGTGATTGTCTTTGATCGGAATGCCACAGGTCGCCATTTCTCGTCTTCGCACTGTTGCGATAAAATTCCTGCACAGACATACTTCGTTGCATCTGTTTCAATCATGATAGGTCTTTCCGGATTGTAATAGGTGAGTACGGGTGCGGAAGTTATTTTTTGTCTCATCGTATCGAACGCCTCGCTTTCTGCTCTACCCCACTCCCATTTTGCATTTTTCTTTGTCAGATTGTATAGAGGTTTTGCTGTCCTGCTAAACCCCACAATGAATCTTCGGTAAAAGTTGCAGAATCCCATGAATATTTGGATATTGGTTTTGTTCTTCGGAATTGCCCATTCCCATATGGCTGCCGCCTTGATAGGATCTATCCAGACTCCTTCTTGTTCAATAATAAATCCTAAGTATTCCACTTCTGTCTTGTGGAATTCACACTTAGTAGGCTTGATTCTCATTCCGGATTTTCCAATTGCTTCCAGGATTTTTCCCACATCTTTCTGGTGCTGCTCAATTGTTTCTGAGTACACCAGTACGTCATCCAAATATACTATGCAGCATATGTCCAAGAATTAGTTTAACGTTTGATTGATCCATCTCTGGAATGTTGCTGGTGCATTGGTCAAGCCGAATGGCATTACCAAGTATTCGTAAGTTCCGTATCGTGTCACGAATGTAGTTTTCCATTCGTCTCCTTTCTTGATCTGCACGTTGTGGTATGCATCTTTAATATCCAGCTTCGTAAAGTATCGGGCGCTATTTAGCCTATCCAAGGCTTCGCCGATGAGTATCAGTGGGTACCGATCGTTTTTCGTGACTTCATTAAGTTCTTGGTAATCCACCCATAGTTGTAATTTTCCGTCCTTCCTCTTGACGAAAAGGATGGGTGCTCATGTTTCCGCTAAGGAGTCTCGTATCCATCCCCATTTCAAATTCTGTTTCAAATAGCTTCTTAATTCCTCCAGTTCCGGCACTCCTGGTGAATATAACCTCTTTGCTGGGATTGTCTTTCCTTTTTCTAGGTTAATCTCGTGGTCCACTCCTTCTCTGTAAGGCGGTAACGTGGTCTTTTCTTTCTCTTCAAAGAGATCCAGGTATTGTTGATATACCTCTGGTATCATCTGTTCCAAGGGTTCTTTTCCTTGATACTTTTTGGCCTCAATGGCCAGCTCGGTACTGACATTAATTGCCTTCAAATCGCATTGGCCGTCCTCCTGGTTCCACTTGAGAATGCCAGTGATTTCTCCTCTTCTGTAGAACTTCCCAAAGGCTTGAGCCATGATCTCGCAGATCTCTATTCGTGTCTGGTCCATTTTTGTTTCTTCCCGGGTGCCTTCTGATTCGTTTCTGTCCCGGTCTCTTTTGTGGTCCGTACTTCCGAATCCTTTGTCTTCTCCTTCAGTCTTTGCAAGTACTTCGACTTCCTTGCATTCCCCATCCAGGTATCTTTCGCATATCAGTTGTGCTATCCTGTCACCGGAGTTGACTGTGTAGTCTTCGTCCCCGTGGTTCACCATTACTACCTTCAGTTCACCTATATAATCCGCATCTATTACACCTGCATTAGTTGTAAGCCTGTTCTTGACTGCTAACCCGCTTCGTGGTGCAATGCGCCCATAAGTGCCCTGTAGTGACCCGATGTCTATTCCGGTTCCGATGACTTCTTGCCCTTTGGCTCCTATCGTTGCTCTTTCGCTAGCGTACAGGTCGTGTCCTGCCGCCCTCAGTGAGCCTCTCATAGGCATCGTTGCCTCTTTAGTCAACCTTTTGACCAGAATCTGTTTTTCTGTTTTTGCCTGAACCATTGAGAACTTCATAACTAAGTTCTCCTCCTGGGCTTCCGCTTCTGGGACTGTAAAGACCATCAGGGACTCTTTTAAACACCAGGTCGTGCATCTCTCACTATCAAACGTGATGGTCCCCTTTCCCCAATCAATTGCAGGACTATGTTCCTTTAACCATGGCATTCCAAGAACTGCTTCGTGGTTTTGTAAATTTGTGTTACAAACCTATCCTTAGTCTGCCGGACAAGGCACACTATCTCCTTCAACTGCAACAGGTAACGATACGTACCGCTCGTCTTACTTCTCTTCAGGTCTCGTAGCCTTATGTTACCTAGGAAACGCTGAGTCCTTTCACCCCTAGACCATGCGACTGCTCCTTAGCGATACGTTTCTTGAATCACCTTTCGGTCGCTGATATAAACGGATGGTCGTAATAATAATAAAGGGTTGATTGAACTAATAGTAAAAGTATAACATAGGAAGTAACTTAGTTGGTTGCGTGAAGAGCTAGCTATCTGTGTCCGTGACCCTCCTTATATAGGCGCTCTTCCCACAACCCTAACCCTAGTGACCTTACTATGAGTCACCTCCTTACTATGACTGCCGTGTGAGTCATAGTATAACAAACATCCTATGACTCACAATTTGAGTCATAGTATACAATCCCCATAATATCCAATTGCCATAATAGGTCATGTGCGCTAATCGCGTCACATGCGTGAAACCCGTGACTCATACTTGTGGTCAGGTGCGAAAGTCATAACATTATATGACCTCACAATCGTGAGTCATGAAACCATTAACATAAATCAAATCAAACATCATAATCATAAATGATCTCACAAATCGTGAGTTATGTGAAATGTTCCATATTGCTAAGTCATGATTTGTGACAATAGCTCCTCTCCCCCTCAGCTTGAGTCCCATCAAGCTATTCGCCAAGTTTCATTACTTGGTTCCCAAATCTTCTCGCGTCGCGACAGAACTTCCGTAAAATTTGTTCCGTTGTGCGTAACTGTTTCCTGATCATCTCCAATGTCAGGTCTGCCATCTCGATAGTTTGTTTTTGGTGCGCAATAGTGGCCTGTTGCGCTTCGAGGGTCTCCTCTTGGAGTCTGATCGTTCCTTGGACTTCATCCAGTTGTATTTCTAAACCCGAAATTTTTCCTTGGAGGCATTCAATATCTGCCTGCGTGTGTTGGCTTTCGGTGTCATTGTTTCGGGTTTCCTCGCCCCTCTCCAACCGTCCCCTCCTGGCTTCCGTGCGCTGAGCATCCTTCCTGCTCAGTTCTTCTCTTTTACCCCATGCCTTTGGGTAGTATCCTGCCCGGATCTTCGCATCCCGGTGGGCTCAACATTTATTTCGGTAGCATTCCTCCCATCTTGTTTCTGCGTGTGGTTGTTTTGGCCAGTAACTGGCCCCTTCCTTGTCTTCTCTATGGACTTTGCAATGCTCTTCATAGCATGCCGTCCAGCTTATCGCGTTGTGTTCTGATGCCCTTGGCCGCTCCTCTACCGTCGCATAGCCTGGGCTAGTTGGAGTGATTTCTCGCATTGGGTCTCCCCACCCGTCGTTCGTTGCTTCTTGTTTGATTTCATCCCAGCCTTGGTTTATCTGGGTATTGTTCGTGGAAGTCTTCGATTGCATTTTCCGTGTGTTCAGAAATATCCACTGGGTACCAAACTTTATCGTGATCAGGAGAGTATCCTGTCGACTTCCCTCGATATTGGAGTCTTCCGTAATGTAGTCGTGAATCGACTATTTCTTCAAGTTCGTATTCCGTTTCGCCTTCGATTTCGATTGGTGGTGGTGGTGCCTGGATCTGTGATGGGAATCTTTGGTCTTGGTAGGGTTCGAGAAGTGAGATGTGGATGGTGTTGTGTATTCTCATCGATGGGGAAAGGTCCAGCTTATATGCACTGTTCCCCACTCTTGCCAAGATTTTGAAGGGCCCCATCTTTCTGTAATCGAGTTTCTTGCATGGTCTTGTGGTCCTTACATTCCTTGGTAGGAACCATACCATATCTCCTGATTTCAAATTCAGATCGGGATTTCTGTGTTGATCGTAATTTTCTTTCAGTCAAAGTTGTGCAGCCACCATTTCCTCGCATATGGTATCGTGCCATTGGTTCATTTCGTTCGCCGGAATCTTCCGATCCGGTATCAGATGACAACTTGTGTCATGTTTCGGGTGCTGTCCGTAGTTTGCAAAAAAGGGTGTTGTCTTAATTGTTTCTTGTTGTCCGTTATTTTATGCGAACTCCGCAAAAGGTAATAGTTCATTCCAATTATCCTGTTGATAATTGACGTATGCCCTCAGGTATTGTTCCAGGATGGTATTGGTTCTTTCTGTCTATCCATCCGTTTGTGGATGGTAAGCCGTGCACAGTTTTCTTTCGATTCCCAACCTCAGGGCAGTTTCCTTCCATAGGTCCAAGGTGAACAGTGTCACCCAATCGGTGATGATATCTTGCGGTAGTCCGTGTAACTGAAAGATTTCTTTTGCAAAGGTTTGCGCGAATTGTTTTGTTGTCATATCTTTCCTGCATGTAACAAAATGACTCATTTATGTCAGTCTGTCGATGACTTCCAAGATGGCGTCATAGCCGTTCGATTCTGGTAAATCTGTGATAAAATCCATCCTAATCAACTTCCATGGCTTATCGGGTGCTTCGTTTGATTGTGGTTGGCCATACGGAGCATGTCGGGATAATTTCGTTCTTTGACAAATGTCGCAGTTCTTGACATATTTCTTTATCGTTTCCCGCATTCCTGGCCAGTAGTAACCGCGACTGATGAGTTCCGTGGTCTTTGCTGTCCCTTCATGTCCTGCTTGTAAAATGTCGTGATTTTTTCTGATAAGTTCTGTCCTTATCTTCTCCTCTTCTGGTACCCAAATCTTGTCCTGGTACCATAGGCAGTCATCCTTCCATTGGCATAGCCCCAAGGCTACATTCTTCAGCTCTTTTGTTCCTTGTTCGAGTGGTTTCCTTATCTCTTGTATGTGCGGGTCCCTCCCGCTCTGTTCCTTAAGATTTCTCAGCTCCTCTCCGGGAAAGCTAATTGTATCCATTTCCTGTATCCTTATCTCCTCAAAGTATTTTTCTTGTGGTAATAGGATCCTTTGTTTCTGTTTGATCCTGTCGTCACCTTCTTCTGGTGCATCTTGACTTCTTCTTGTCAAGGCTTCTGACTTGCCGCTTTACTTTCCTGGCCGATATTCGATTCGTATATTGTATTGGCCTACCTTCTTGCTCCACTGGATCTGTCGTTCGTAGAGATCTTTTGTTGCTGTGAAAGGGACCAGATTCTTATGGACAGTGAGGATCCTGGTCTTGTGATGGCTTCCCAACACATATCTTCTCCATTCCTTGAGTGCCTGTACTATGGCCAAAGGTTCTTTGTCGTGAATATCGTAGTTGCATTCCGCATTCGTCATTGTTTTTGATCGTAATGCCATGGGTCGCCATTTCTCGTCTTCGCACTGTTGCGATAGAATTCCTGAACAGACATACTTCGCTGCATCTGTTTCAATCATAATCGGTCTTTCCGGATTGTAATGGGTGAGTACGGGTGCTGACGAAATTTTTTGTCTCATCGTATCGAACGCCTCGCTTTCTGCTGTACCCCACTCCCATTTTGCATTTTTCTTTGTCAGATTGTATAGAGGTTTTGCTGTCCTGCTAAACCCCCTAATGAATCTTCGGTAAAAGTTGCAGAATCCCATGAATCTTTGGATATCGGTTTTGTTTTTCGGAATCGCCCATTCCCATATGGCTGCCGTCCTGATAGGATCCATCCGGACTCCTTCTTGGTCAATAATGAATCCTAAGTATTCCACTTCTGTCTTGTGGAATTCGCACTTAGTTGGCTTGATTCTCA
>QFET01014337.1:0-26816 GCA_003316355.1 Tuber calosporum
TGTGAGCAACTGCACATGGCGCCAGTGCTGTCGTCCGGGGCCAACGTCGGGGCCGGAGGGGGGTATTAGTCTGTGGAGTTTCAAGCCCAGAGCTCTTAAACTGCTCCTCTGGGCCCTTGTGGGAGATATGTGCCTAACAACCTCCAAGTCATACCTCAGGACTCACACAAGCTCACAGCTGATTCCACCCTCCTCCACGAGCTGCTACTTGAACCACGTCCCTCAAAATACATCTCCTCTTTCGAAGAAATACTTGAAAACTCCCTCCAGGAGATTCAATTCTACACACCTCATGAACCCTGCTGGTTCACTGATCCCTTAGTCGTCCCGACTGAGTAAGATTTCCAAGAAATCTACGGACACTTTTACAGTCCTACCTTCTTGTGGAAACTGTTTCAAGACTACGATACTGAAGAGGAATGAACCTCCAGTTCTTTCGGATTTACCTCCACCTCCTTTACCCCATCTCTTTGGAGACTAGGAAAACATCCAGAGTCCCAATAAAACGAGATGGAACGACAATTGACTATCGATACGGACCAAGCCACGTCTGACATCGAAGAAGTCTCTCTGGTTGGAAGCAACCATGCACCTCGACGCTCCAGGTCTCCTTTGGCACTCCTCCACCTGTCACAGCCACGTGGAGTCATAAAGTCATCCCCAGGAACTCGATCAAGCACTCCCAGTCCCCCGACGCCAGAAATCCAACTATGGAAAGATTAGCAGAACGCATAGGCCAGGTAATGAGCTACTTCAACTGTACCCTCCTGGAATCAGTTGATGTGCAATATCTGGCCTACTGTGAACTATCTGGTCAAGCTCAGGATAAGGCAAACCAATACCAGCACCATGCTCTACGGATAACCCGTGGGGATTAAATCATTGGCGAAGAGTTGAAACAAGTCAATTTGGGACTTAGAGTGTTAGCAACCGCAACCGCCGCACCTCAAGATGCAACTACCAAGCAGTTGGAGGCAAAGTGGCAAGCGCAGGAACAACGGGCGGCACACCACGAAGCGGTAAGTACCTAACTTCATGCTAACATTGGGACAACAGGACAAGACTCACTGGATCGCGACCGCCAGCTAGAACAGGCTTTAGCTAGGCAAAAAGCAGAACTCCTCCAAAGACAAGTTGCTGCCCAAAAGGAACATGAGTGGACGAGAGAGGAGTTACGACGACTTCACCAGCGCCTCGAACAGGAGCGGGCAGAAAAGGAGGCCTATGTGTTCAGGCAGAATGCCGCATCTGTGCAACTATATCGAATGTTGACTCCGATGAATGAAACTTTAGTGCAACTACAAGTTGCGAGGAACCCACCAAGCGTGTGTGAAACATTTGCACCACAGACAGTGGAAAATCCAGGCTTGGAAAAACGGACCACGGGCAATGGCAGAGAAGAGTTTTGGTTCATTCCCCTAAGAGATAAAGGAAAAGGAGTAGACTGAGGAGAAGGAAATGGGAATGGGTGTAAAAACCCACCACTGCCTCCACCAGCTTATGCCCCTGAACCCGGAGATAATTACCCCGGCTCAGGAGACGGAGGTGGCCCCTCGCGACGAGGTGGTGAACAATTAGGAAAACCGTTTGCCAGGTCGTAAGTATGAATCCAAAGCAGACACATGGATTGACCGACTAGGGCAAGCACAGTCAAGGATCAACCGCCGGGAAGCGGATCCACCATTCAAGTTTGAAAATAAGCCTACTCAAGATATACGAGTATGGTTGTTATATCGCGAGGATTACTTTGGGAGAAACCCATGGTAATGGGAAAATGAGGAGGAACGCATCAAGTATGCGTTAGGAAGAATGGAAGGAACTGAGGTAGCCCATTACTTGATAACTTATTGGAAGAAAATAACAGGGCACCTCGGATTCCCAAAACATGAGGGTTATGATATCTGGATTACTTTCCGAGCCGAAGTTAGAAAACGATTCTCAGTACTGCATAAGGCACAAAGGTCCTTAGCCGAGATGGAGAAGGTCCGGTATACAAGGGATATAGAGAAGTATCTCCTCACTATGGAAAACCACAACATCGTGGCAGAAGTATCTGGTATCGCTTGGAGAACTATAATTCAGCTGCAACTCCCTATTGAAGCCATGCGTACGCTATTAGATGATAATCATGACTTGGATAGCAAATGGATAAAGGCAGTTCGCAGGGTTACCAAATTGGAAGAATCGTTCCAGGAACAGCAAGGGCTATTCAGAAAAAACGACCAAGGAAAGAGTGACTCCCACATAAGAAAACGGAGGAGGAATCAAAATGTAGCAAGACCACTGCTGGAAATAAAAAACGAAAAACCTATACGGCAGCTGAAAAAGCTGCCTACAAATTGAATAAACAAACGGGAAAAGTGTAAAAAGCCCCTGCTGTAGGAAAGGTTGAGCACACAAATTGGGTTGAAGCTCATAAAGGAATCCCTAAGGACAAAATTGAAGAGCGAAAGAAAGCCAATCAATGTACCGGTTGCCCGTTGGCCAACTATACTTGGAAGTTCAGCAGGAAACAGGCCCAGGTATCGGTTATAGGGCAGAAACGGGGAAATTTTAAACTCCAATATCGACGACCCCTGATAACAAGGAGGTAAACAGCACCTACGACTAGGGTAAACCAAGTCAACCAGCCCAGGATTTGGGACCTGGATGACATGGATGAAACTTAAAAAGAGTTTTCAGGCACCGACAGCGACGGCGACCGGGTACACAGTTATGGACGCCGTATCGAAACTGAAATCAACAACCGGGCTTAACAGCTGCAAGGTTCTCCTAGCAGGTATTCCGCCCTTCTCCATAGGAAACTTAAAACCAAAGCGAGAATCACGAAAAGCAATCCAGGACTATGGAAGTATCGCAGACCTAAGAATAACAGGCGAGCAAGAAGCGATTAGCTTGGACGGCGGCTTGTGGTACTCCGGGACTAGCTCTGGGAACCTGAAACTCAAAAATAAGCAGGCGGAGCGCAACATTTGATGTATTTCAGACCTCAGTACGGAAGACGGTCAACTAAACCCGCATCCTTATAAAGTCCTAAAACCTTCCAATAGATTCAAGGAAGAGTGGACAGACTAGTGCTAACTAAGGACTTTTTAAGAATCACAAGGGGAAATCAGTGTAGCTTGGATCATGAGAAGGCTTCCAGGAACGAAATATATAACAGGTCGGCTGGACAACGGAATAGTTAGAGAAATGGAACAGGATTCCGGACATCAAGAAAAATGAAGTAGAAAAGAAGGAGGACCTACGGCTACCTAGCCCACACGCTAAATGGAGCAGGCTAAATCAGTCTTGAACCTGGACTCCAGCTTTGAGGACAGGATAGGCACGGTGGACTCAAGGGGTAAACGAGGTGATGCGTGAAGAATCCCCTGAATACAACCTAATGATACGAGTTCGGCTCCAGTTAGGCAGGGCACAAGGGAGGTGTATGGGAACCCTTCTGCAAGGGGTTAAGACCACTAGTAGTGGGCTGCCCAGTACACCAAAGACAGAGATTTTATTTTGTCTGAGGAGGCTTAAATAACCGAAACCGTGCGGGCATGGTAACAAACACCCTAAGTTACCACAACAATGAAAATGTCACACAAAAGACTGTCACAGGCCCCTAGCGGCCCTAATAAAAGAAATAAAACAGAAGCACCTGCCCCGCCTTATTATGCATGCCCAGAAGACAGGGCAACCATTGAAGCAAAGGGAGAACGGATCCCGATTCGTGTTTTATTAGACTCAGGATCTAACATATTCCTAATTAACTATGAACTGGTTAATAAACATCGCCTACCATACCACACCCGCACAAACAGCTTAGACATTTACACCTTTGAAGGAACCACAGCAGCAAATGGGGGAAAACACTACACACATCCTATTCTCTTAGAGATCAGAAGCAATGCATACCAATCTCACATCTCTTGCGAAATTGCCAATGCTGGTAAATATGACCTTATTATCCCATTTGGATAGTGGCATATAGAACCTCCCATAAGGCACATTAAGTACGCGCAAAAATGGACATTGAAAGACGAAAAATGCCAAAGCCATGTTAATGATGAAGGCATAGACAGGACATTTAAGTGGGACGAGACCGTGGCATACAACCCGGATGCACGATAAATTGGAAGAATCGAAATAGCATCCACTCCAGAGTCAACGAAGATCCAGCAAATACTGTAGGAATACCTTGAATTCAATAGGGGTTTTGCTCCAAAAACGGCCGAAAACCTAGCAGGAAGAAGAACCTTTGACCACGCCATTGACTTGATACCAGGCGCAGTACCGCCATGGGGCCCGATATATTCTATGTCAGCCCACTAGCTGGACTTGCTTAGCAAATACCTGCAGAAAATGCAGGAGCAAGGGAAAATCGAGGAAAGCAAATCTCCTGCTGAGGCTTCAATTTTATTTGTCCCTAAACCAGATGGTTCAATAAGGCTATATGTGGACTACCGACAGTTGAATAAGCTGACAGTGGCCAACAAGTATCCGCTACCCCTAATGATCGAGCTCCGCGACTGAGTGGCTGGGGCCTAAATATTCACAAAGCTCGACCTAAAAGACGGCTCTCACCTCCTAAGAATAAAGGAAGGACAAGAGTGGAAAACAGCATTACGGACCCGATACATCCATTTTGAATACACACTAATGCCATTCAGGCTGGTGAACACGCCAGCCACATTCCAGGCCATGATGATCAAAATTCTTCGCAAACTTTTAGATCATAGAGTAGTGGTATACCTGGACGATATCTTGATTTACTCCAAGACTGAGGAAGAATACATTGACTTAGTCAGAATGGTCCTCTCTGGCTTGGAAGAATACAATCTAGCAGTATCAACCACGAAGTCGGGTTTTCACATAAAAAGAGAGGAGTTTTTGGGTTACATTGTGGCAATTGATGGAGTCACCATGATTGAAAGAAAGGTCGCGAGCATATAATTATCGAAGGCACCAAGGTCGGTCAAGGAGGTGCAAATATTCTTTGGCTTTACCAATTTTTACCGACGTTACATTAAGGATTTCTCCAAAATCTGCAAACTAATAACCGAAACATTGAAGGGTGACCCCAGAAAATTCAGCTGGGTGCCGGAACAAGATTGGGCGTTTGAAGAACTTAAGAAAAGATTCATCTCTGCCCCTATACTTTGTCATTGCTACCCTGACAGAGAAACAATTGTAGAAACAGATGCTAGCAATTTTGCTCTAGGATGCGTCCTCTCACAGTTTAAATACAAAAAGTTATGTCCTCTGGCATTCCACTCACCAAAGCTGAGCCCAGCTGAGAGAAATTATTAGATCCATGATAAAGAACTATTGGCGATTCTGGAAGCATTTAAAGAGTGGAAACAGTACCTGGTCGTAACAGAAAAACCAGTGACTGTCTACACTGATCACCAGAACCTACATAACTTCCTTACAAATAAAGTATGGAATCCACAGCAGATACGATGGGCTCAGCAACTAGCAAACTACAATTTCAAGATTGTCTACCGACTGGGAAAACGAGGCGGAAAGACAGATTCACTAAGCCGACGGCCAGAGTACCATCTAGAGGAGGGAGCTGCACATAGCAAACAGTCAATACTCAAGCCTTCTCACTTCTAAATCACACTAGCGCACTTAAATCAGTCAGAAAGGGAGGAAAGAATAATTGTCACAGAGTCTACTGATTCCTCGGAATAAAATTGATAACTCCAAAGGAACGAATGCCTACGAATGGGTCCCAACTAGCAGCTGGACACGACTTGTACGCACTAGAGGACTTTATAATTCCGGCTAAAAGACAAAGGTTGGTGGAACCTGGAATTTCCGTCGGATTACCAAAGGGAATATACAGACGGTTGGCACCACGCAGTGGAATGGCCGCCAAATTTGGGATCAGCAATGACGGAAAAGTAATCGACGCTGATTACACCAGAGAAGTCAAGGTTATCATAATGCACCATAGAAACCAAGATTGCCAGGTTCGCAAAGGGAACCGAATGGCACAAATGATCATGGAGAACATACACATGGCTGAAGCGACAGAAGTTGACAGACCAGCAGAAACTGCAGGGGGCAAATGGGGATTTAGAAGCACCGATGTATCACCCAGACGATCAGCTGCAACACAGACCCAGGGAGTTGAAACATACTTCCAAGTGGACCAGGCCGAAAATGAATTTCATCATGAAATAGACGATCAAGCAAGACAAGACAAAGGGATACTCCTAATGTCTAATTCTATAATGTCCAAGGTCGATATTAGGAAATATGACCTGACATTATTAAAAACCATCAAAGAGGTGGACCAGAACGATCAAGACTGGCAGGAACGCAAGCAAGGTTCGGAAACGTTAACCAATGAGGGCAAACCATTACCAAGTCACTATGCAGTAACTGAAGTACTGATATACTATAAGAATCACTTTTACATTCCAGAAAACGAACAGCTGTAGACAACTATAGCCTAAGGTTGCCACGACTCTAAGGTAGCTGGACACTTTGGACAGGAGAAGACTAGGGAAATTGTTACCATAGACTTTGACTGGAGAGGGCTGACAGTGTGGATAAATGACTACGTACGGTCATGTGATGAATGTCAACATAATAAATCCCCACGACATGCACAGTTCTGTCTACTGCTGCCTCTAGAAGTCCCGTTCGCAGCCTGGTTATCCATATCGACCGACTTCATCACACAACTACCAGAATCACAAGGAAGAACACAAATTATGGTAGTTGTGGAGCGGTTTACAAAGATGGCTCACTTCATAGGTCTGGAAAGTTATGCAACAGCAGAAGAGGTTGCAAACGTATTGTTGAAGCAAGTCTGGAAGCTACATGGACTTCCAGCAGAAATTATATCCGACATGGATGCAAAGTTCTCGGGAGAATTCTGGGAATCCCTATGCAAAACCTTAGAGGTAATACAAAAGATGTCAAATGTGTACCACCTGCAATCTGATGGATAAACGGAGAGGACAAACCAAGTGCAGGAAGGATACCTCAGAAACCTTGCTAATTATGATCAAACGGACTGGTACCAGATGTTACCACTAGCCGAGCATGCCTACAACAATTCAGTAACGAACGCGCATAGCATGTTACGCTTCTACGCAAACTATGGATTCCATCCACACACAGAATGGATGAAGGAATGTGAAGCATAAAATCCAGGTGCCCAGCTATAGGCACACTGGATGCAAACAATACATCAACAGGCCAGAGAAGCGTTGGAACAAACGCGTGAAAATATGAGCATATATTACAACCGCAAGGCTAAGCAGCAACCAGACATCAAGGTCGGGGACCTGGTCCTATTAAATGCAAAAATCATACGCACCAAACGGCCCTCAAAGAAGCCTAGCCCAAAGCTGTATGGCCCGTTTAAGGTATTGGAAAAAAGGCGAGCACGTGCCTACAAACTAGAAAAATCACCAAGATAGAAGATCCATCCGATATTTCATGTATCATTATTGGAACCCTATTGAACATCCAATCGGCAAGCAAGGGAACAACCTCCCCGAGAGCCAGAAGATATCGATTCGGATTTTGAATGAGAAATCGAAAGAATCGTGAAGAGTGAAATAATCTCTTATATGCTGCGTGTGGGAGGTCAGAACCGACTAATGCGTGAGTTACGGTACTTTGTGAATTGGACTGGTTGTTCCGAAGATGAAAATACGTGGAAACCACCAGACCACTTAGAGCATGCACAGGAATTGGTGGAGGCATTTCATAGTGAGAATCCAGATATGCCAAAGCAGGCAGATGTTGAATGACTTGGAAAAGGTTTTCCTAGTGTGGCCAAGTAAACACGCTAGGTTTTTCACCCTACCAAGTCGAGTTCAAGAGGGGACTGGTAAATTTCAGAATTGTTCAAGTTTGGGTTTCATTTTTAAATTTTATTTTTGTTTTATTTTTATTTTGAAGTGGTACCTAAATAGAGGGTAACCTTTAAAAAGCGATTCAGGAGAAACCGCACAGAGGATGGAACTCGTGTTAGGCATAAACAACTCCCTAGAGGATTACATGACTTTTCAGGAGGAACTGCATGAATCTGAACCTCTACAGGCAATTACCCACCTGTGGCCACGGCGTTCGCCCTGGGAGTCGACACTGGCACCTTGTGCAGATGCTCGTCTACTAAGCAAAACGAGTGATTGGAACACATCTCGTAACCCCGTATACGTTGTCGCCGTCCGTCCGACCGGATGTTATCCGCAGAGCGTGTGAGCGGGCCTCTCTGGCTACGTCTGGGAAGTTGAACGAAGCGATTCCGTCAACAACTCGCAGAGTTACACCCTGTTGAAGTTAAGTGAGCCAGGGTAGTCCTAGATGGGTATGAAAGCGCGATTGAAGTAGGTTACTGCGATACACACCGAGGGTATGCTGACACCCCCATGATGCCTATAAGGTCAATGAACCTATCGGAATAAGTTAATAAGGAGAGGGAGTGAAGACAATAAGATATTGGCCCGATCGTGAACACTAGTCATCCTGAAAGCCTGCTGCAGAGCAGGATAAGACGGCATGAAGCTGACTCGGCCAACAACTAAGCTGGCCCCTTGGAGTTCTAAGAAGTTATTGGTACGTTCCAAAATGGGCGGCCATATCTTGACAGCAGAAAGAAGGTTGACAACTCAGACTAAGTGGGTCCACACCTTCAGAAAAGTCTGGAGCTCTGATCATACTATTAGCTATATGGGGGAAGAGAAGGTTTCAGGGTCAAAGTGGGTTCGCTCTCGGATTAAGAGACGAAGGTTGGGATGAAAATCCCTGTTTATATGTAAACCAGTTGTAGTCCACGAGCACTCAGATGCGGGTTATAAATATCGAAGTGCCTCCCGAGCTTTAACCATCATCAAGCAACGGAGGAGAATAGAACTTGTCAATATCATAAGTTTTTACTCAAAATCTTTGCATACGCGCCTTCCTAGACAATCTCCGTTTACGAAGAAATATTTAACCCTAGTCCAATTCACTTACCCTTAGAATCAACTACCCTTAACCGATGCACAGAATGGGCCGTAACTCTGCGGACACAGATCCTGTAAACTGGATTCCAGTTGCATTAGGTAGTCCGTTTCTTTTTTTGGTTTTGTTAAATCCGTGGTATGATTTTAGGTACAAGATAAACTCATCTCCTAGGATACAAGCTGTGTAGGGAGTAATGATCCTATGACACATAAAAACTGAACTCAAAACAAAAACAAAGGAAATAAAAACAAAACCAAAACTAATAAGTCCTGAAGGAATTCAATCAACCTTAATCCTGTTTCCACCTAAGAAAACTTCCCTGAATACTTATACACAAATAATTGTTATGACCTAACCTGATCTGCCTCAGTAAAGGGTGGTTCAACCATCATCCAGGGGAAATTCACATAATTAATCGAAACCAATAACATCTAATTCTTCATAACTCTCTAACCTTTCGTTCTAATCTTCCAAACCTCTGAATGAGCCCCAATATCAAAGCAGTTGGCCTGGTTCCCTTCCCTGGCCGGAGCAAGGTAAGGGCACAAGGACACAACATTTTCGAAGGTTTCCTCCTCTGCCCAACACCTAGGGGAGGTGGGATCTGAATCTCATTCCTCCATACTCTCTGACCTTTGAGATAACTCTTCCCGGCCCTCATCTGATGAAGTCTAGTTGCTGTGAACTTGTAGAGTATCATGAACCTCAAGCACGACGTAAATGGATGCCTATAAGGGTAATATATTGGATATTCTCTATGGGTCCATTTCTTGTGAATGGCTTCCCTTACTGACTAGAGGGCATCATCGTATTGTTCGCATTCTGATGCCTCAAGGGGAGACCAAAGGTTTGGCTATGTTGGAACTGGCCACTAGTTCAAGAGCGACTGTACTTGTCGCACTAAACTATCGTGGGGTAGCGGTCTCAGGGCGGATGTAACTGAGGTGGAGTCCCTGGTCTTAAGCTTCATTCTACAAGGGCGATTAAAGGCTGCCCTGCAGTTGGATGGGTATCTATTTGACTGCACCGTCGGGAAACTGGTGGGCAATATTGCAGTAGCAATATTGTTGTCGGGAATCGCAGTAGTAAACCTGATGGCTGCTATGTCCTGTATCTGTTCGAGGTATAGTTCGAGTAGCTTGAGGCAGGCCTCGCTTACCAGCACTACTATGTGTGTATCATAAAAACAGTTCATAATCCAGCTCTGTACCCGGTTGAGGAACACTTCCATCATGCTCTGTCTGGCTAGCCTGGGATCCAGGAATTTACTCCCATACAACATAGTATGGATAATGATACCCTTGGCAATCCATCTCTCACTGTATGGAGACAGTCTGCCCCGGGGTGGTGAGTCTCTTTATCCAGTTGAACACCACCTGAGTCAGCGTAGGCCATCTTGTGAAGTGTCTCTTTGTCTCAAAGTTAGTTTCAAAGTGAAACCCAAGCCATTTGACACTTTTCTTAACCAGTTCGATGAAGTCGTCCCCTATTCTGATGCCTAAGTCAAATGTCTGGGCTCTGTCCTAAGGGGTCCTACAAAGTATTAGATGCATTTTGCTGGTGTGAAACACGACCGTATGTTCTTGGCCTTGCTGTCCAACTGCCGGTAGTGTCTTTCAAGGATTCGTGTATTCTCTACCCGAGAGGTGAATTCTACTGTAACTTGAATATCTTCAACATAAGAGCAGATGAAGAAGGACCTGTCGTGATTGTAGTCATGCAGAGGTTCTACATAGATTTCACATTGGATCACCGACAGTGGAGATCCCTGTCGTATACCGGTATAAATGGATAACATTGCCCACAGAGAACCTGAAAAAACCATATTTCCGCATTTTCTGTAAGATATGAAATTTGAAATCCACCTCACTATATACCTGGTTGGTCTGATTTTCCACAACCTTTAGGGAAGGGTTCAATGGTGGACGTTGTCGAAGCCAGCCTTGACATCAAGGAACATGTTACTTACAAGACGCTCTGCAGCTGGTGCCTCCTGGACCCAATGTTGTAATGAGATACCAGCATCAAACATAGCTCTCGGTAGAAGACTGCCTGTCTGTCTTAAAGTGTACAGCCTGCTCCTTTGGCAAAACATTTCTGCTGTGTGTTGATTATCCTCTTGACAATTTTCGAAATGTCTGCCTAAAGGCAATAACCCTATAGCTTGCTAAAGCCTCATAGTCCTCCTTCCCTGGCTTTGGTGGAAGGATTCCTGAAGATCTCTGAAGGATATCGGGGTGTATACACTATGTAAGCAGATGATTGTAGAGGTTGAGATTGATTCTATGATTGAGTCGATGGATTCCTTTCCAAACTGCATAAGGCACCTGATCCGGCCCTGGGGCAGATTTGTTGCCGGACTTTGCAAGTGCATTGGAAATGTCTTGTGCATCAACTTTCTCTTGGTCGTTCAAACTTATCCAACCAGGAGGGCACACTTGAACTAGGTCATGGTTGGGTGGAAAGAAGTAGATCATAATAATCTGGCCTAGGGCTACTGCGTCGGTACACTGTCCAGAGCCAGGGACCTTAGTGCCAAGTCTCTCTTTTTGAATTGATGAGCTGTCCATTCGTTGTTCTTCTTCACCTCCTCAAGGAAGGTCCTCCAGTGTGCTGCCTTAGCCTTTTTGACTGCATTCTGGAAATTCTTCTTCGCTCTTATTGCTTTATCCCGCAAGAGGAAGTCTAGGCCAGCCCGTCTGTACCAAGTGTTACAGTTCTTCCTTAGCTGTGTGAGGTCTTCATTCCACCATGGTTTCCAGCACTTGCCAGGCTTCTTGACCAGTGCGAATATCTGCACTTTAAGTATTACCAGGCGTATGTTGTATTCGAAGTCATCGAAAGCCCTCACTGGTTCCCCACTAGGTATTTGTCTGAGTATGGGGAGTGAAATGCCGTTGCCATCAATCAACCCCTTCAGCTCCATTTCGATAGCCTCATTTAATTTTCCTTTCTCGTGCCATACTATCTTGTCCCTGCCCGAAGTTGGCCTGGATTGACTCTATAGTACTAAGGTGATTAGAGAGGCGATTACCAGATAGTCTAATCCTTTATATTCGAAATTAGTCCTCGAGTTCTTGTTGTACTTAGCAAGGTATATGTTCGCAGGAGGGTAATCAATAACGTAGGGTCGGTGCTGTGAGGTATCAGGGGTCCATGTGTATACTCCCAGTTCAGTGAGTATTAAGTAGCCATGTAAACCAGCTACGCGCAGGTAATACTCTCCACTACTCCACTCATCACGAGCTATATATCTGCACGGATCCGTGTAAAGATTATGTACATTAAGGTTGCCAACTATGAGACAAGGATAATTTACTGTAGTGAACAAACTGGTGGGTGGGACTGTGTTGATCCCATCCACCATTCTGTTGTAAACATTAAACAAAGAAAACTTATCAAAATTTCCCAAAATATTCGAGCCATCCACACCCTTAATCAACAAAGAAAATCATCAGGATGAGGAAAAAAACCCATATAACTAAAACTCTGTGATAACCCAAGATTAACATACATAGTAACACTTATCTTGGTACCGACAACTTGAGGTGTAAAACATTGAAAGCCAGGTGCCCTCAGTGGGTTACCCTAGTACAAAGGAGGGTCTTGTAAACAAACAAAAGAAATATTCCTATTCCTAATAATTGAAAATAAACTCAAAAACACCATATTGCTTGACCTACAATTATGCTATTTCACTGTTAAACTATCAAAACAAGTGTGTGTATTCCTAACTATGTCGTCAGACATGATTAATTCTCAGTGTCCATATACTCCGCAGGACGGGGACCCCTGCGTAGTTCGAATTGAGCTTTGGCATCCGCCTTGACCTTGACTTTGGGTGGACACTCTGCAAAATATGCTGGGTGGTTAATAGTACTGGCAGCACACTTAGGTGGGGTAACGGGACAACAGTCAGCTACTATCTTCCTATCACCCTTCTTAGGGCATGTTGGAGAGTAGCATTTATGGTCCTTAAGTCTGTGTTCTCCTGTGCAGATTGGGCAAGTGGGATTCTGATCTTTGCATCCTATTTCGGGATGTCCATACTTGTAGCACATCCTGTATTGCTTAGTATGGTTGGCTTGCCACATGATCGCAGTATCTTTGTATGTGCCTTGGAGGAGGATTCGAAGTATGCTTCTGTCTAGGTCCTCAGTAGGAACCGTTATGACGATAGATTTAGCATGTTTCTGCGCTTGTATTTTGTCCTTTTTCTGTAAAAACCTGACCGAGGATAGCGTAACTTGGTTCAAAATCAAGAGGCTTTCTTTCATGATTTTTTCCATCTCTTGTTCCTTATTGGTGACTGTGTCCAGGGCCACCTTGTGTATAACTATCTGGCTCTCAGTGGGTTCCCTGTGGACCATTACATAGGTGTGTTCCTCTTCTGGTTTAGCAAGGTTTAGAGCCCTGGTGATTGGTTTAAGGTAGCTTTCATACTCCGATGAGTCTACTGTTGTAGCTGTTGTTAGAGATATCGTACCAGTATTCAAGTTGATTTGCACTTGTAGGTTAGTGGGTCCAGAGCAACCACACTTCTTAACCTCTTTCGCAATCTCCAGGGCAATTTTGGTTCACAGTTTTCGAGCATCTGGTCGGGGGGCAGGCGTCTCACGAGTCGCATAGATTCTCCTCCTTGCCATGTTTAGTGCCCTTTTGGGGGTTCTTGGGCCTACCACTGTAAATCCGTCCGTCTGGGCTGTTTCGTTAACTCCCTATTCTGACCACGCTATCAGATCTATTATATAAAACATACAGACAACCCAATCGAGGACCCAGTTCTAACATCTCTACGTTTTTAATATAATAATTACCATTAAGGCCATTATATCTATCCCCTACAGTAACATGGGTAACAAAATATCCCAGGCCAGCCTTCTTCCTCCTTGAGCTTTGAGGCCCTTATTTGATATCAACAGTTTCCGGATCCTGATAAACGCTTCCTTCGCCACTGATACCTGGTTGATTTAATTATCGAAGCTATTCTCTTTGGAAACTACATGGTTGTTTCATTTTTGTCTTCTAGCCAAAAAGCCCAGCCACTTGCCCACCTTCCTGCCCGTTGCACGATGTTTTCATTACAAGTTCACTGTGCACTCCATGTAGTTACCCTTCTCTCTAGGCATCCTCAAGTGCATTAGTTATGTTTTCCCTAGGCTAAAGGAGAGTGGTCTAACTCGTATTATATGATACTCGTATACTTTGAATAACTTACTCCCGGAACAGCATAGTATGGAACTGTGGAAACCGAGTTATCAAGTACTCGTCCGGTAGGGCTCCCCCTCCCGAAGACAAGGGTACGGCAAAGGAAACTGGGTGCTAAAACTTGCCGCCGATCAATCTGCTGTTTACGGTACTGCCATCCTGTCATTACCATTATCGCTGCCACCGTCGTCACCAGTAGGGGAGTTTTCAGATAGATGGGCAGATTGACAGGGGTCAACAGTCTACATGGGGGTGGCCTGCGGTAGATGTGGTAAAAGTTCTGGGCCGGTATTGTATCCCATCGCTACCAACTCGAGAAGGCACCAATAGTGTTTTACTTTGGGGAGTGCACACAATTCTGACATTAAAAAGGGGAAAAGAGGCTTTCCCTATCTTGAAGGGATTTTCTTCGCTCTCCTGGGGGAAGGAAGGAAGAGAACGACACCTAGCCACAAGTAACAAGTCATCTACCTCTGACGGAGATTACCAAGGCTTCGAATAACAAACAGACTCGACTGCGCACTCAGGGTGTACTGTACGAGTACGTAGCGTCCTCACTTTTCCTTTTTCTTTTTCGAAACGGAAGATGGAGAGTTGGCATCGCAATTAGTGGTACTCGAGTAAGGAACGAAAGGAACGGGAAGAGGCGTGAAAAAATAAAAAAATAAAAATAAAACCTGAAATGGAATGTTTCTTGAAATGCATCGGGCACTGTCCAGTGAGTGGGGATGAAACGAAGGGAATGGATTGTTAGACTACCACGGCGTACCATATTGTGACACTCGACGCTCGCCAAAAAGGGAAATGATTTGTTGCGACAACTGTACGGTAGGTCCTCTGTGCTGTCGGAAAACCTGTCAGGTCCCGAGAGAACGGGTACACGCTTTCGTGCTCGTATCAGGGTTGAGAAAGAGGAGGAGAGAGCGAGGGAAGAAAATTGAAAAAGAGAGAGTCGAAAAATAAGGAATGAGGGAGGGGTTATTTCAAACAAAAAGATATTATACAACTAGGGCAACGCAATTCTGTTTTCCATCCTAGAACAGAAGAAGGTTCAAGAGTGTCCATTCCGGTCCCGAGTCATCTTAGCAGGCGTCAGACAGTCCCTGTGCTTTTTTGTATGATATGATACAAGTATGTTTGTGTGGGGAAGGTGAGGTGTGAGTGAGTGAGCGTGAACGTGAACGTGAACCTCAGCCACTGGGTCCATGTGGGTGATGTTCAACGCGAAGAGATCAATCATCGAACATCATCTGTATGGAGAGGTCAAGAGCTACGTGATAGGGCACGGCGCGGCAATGGTTAACTGCATGGATGCAATGGCATCTTGCCGTACCGTAAAGCGAGCAGATACACATGATGATTTATCGAAAGGTGATGATGATGATGGGCAGTGATGGTGATGATGATGAGGGGTTCAGTTTTCGATAGAGCTGGAGCTGATTCTGACGCAGTGGAAATGGCGGTATGATACAGTACGGTATTATGTAGCTGGAAGGGTGTTGGAGGGGGATATACCCACGAACACGCCTTGCATAATATTATATATAGGACCCGTTATTGGATTTTCTTGGGCTCCACGAGTAGAGTACAAGCACGGATATTTTGCTGGGTGATGCCATCAACCCACCATACTCAAGCACAGATGGAGGGCAAAAGGAAAGAGGGCAAGGAGGGAGGGAGGGAGGGAAGGAAAATGGATAAAAGGGAATCAATGAAAAAAGTGCAAAAGAAATCATATGTTCTTTTGGCGCGAAAGGCAATAATCCTTGCCATTCGTAGCCAAAGGTTATGGATTATTTATTTTTTCCGTGAGAGCCGCACCAGAGCTGGGTGGGAGAGAGAGATTTGGAAAGTCCTGGCGCCTCGAAAGCGTTTGTTGAGCTCTTACAGGCTGCAAGAGGAGAGAGCTTCAGGGGTTTGAGTGGATGGATGGGAGTATGGATATGCATTGTGCTACATACAGAATACCGGCAACACTATGTATCATACATACTCACTCACTCACTCACCCTCTCACTCACTCACTCACACTTGCATCCTTCCTCCTTAACCTTATAGGTATGATAATAATAATAATAATATTAGTATTATTATTATGATATTACGATCAGGAGGTGGAGGAGGAGTCGGGAAGAAGATTCCTTCGTTCCCACTCGTTGCTCGAACCAGTGAATCCCAGACATGATGAAACACCTCTGGGTCTGATCCACTCAGCAACCAAACTCCTCTCCCCTCTTCAAAGTCCCTTTTCCTTCCTGGTGCTTCTCAGCTTTATATCCCTCCTTCTCACCACCACCACCACCACCACCACCCCACCCCCCCAGTCCGCCCGTAACCGCCGGGCTGTCGTTCAAACCAACCCTCTCCTCCCGTAAAGAATTCTGAACCATTGGTTCACGGCGGAGGAACTGGTTCCCACCCTGGACCCTCCCATTGTTTTCTAGCCCAACTCCCCTCGCCCTCTTTCTGGCCATTCCATTTGCTTGCTCCTCCTCCTTCACTCTCACTCTCACTCTCTTCTTTTTGCTTGCTTTCCCTCACACCCCTCCTCCCTCTGGTAATTTCCAAACACCATCCCCCTCTCCCTTCGTCCTCTACCCTTGACCCACACCCCTCCCTTTCTACCTCACCCTATTTTGACTCTGCGAGTCGTTTTTCTTCTCTCCGCCTTTCCCCTAATTCCTACTTTTATTCTCTTCGTGCGCCCCTCACCTTTTGCAGTCGTATCGCTGGTACAAGCACCGTACTCTTTGTTTGGTGCCTCATTTAGTCGCTGCAACGGCCACCCCCGACTAACGTGAAAAGGCGTCAAGAAACGCCGTTCGCCGGTTCCAACCCCCCCCTCCCTACTGCAGTTCCGATTGTAGGCCTTCTTGAACAAATAGCCTGCTCTGCTATATTCATCCTTCTACACGTTCCACGCATCAGATCTTCGTCTCGAGTCTCCCTTCGACCTTTTACAGTTGAATCTGTTTATATCTCGAAACCTCGCTTGTGCGGGGGGAGCAACGTGCTTTGTCGTGGCCGAGTAGATTCATCGATATATTCATTGCTCTTCCTCTCTCTCTCTCTCTCTCTTTTTTTTTTCTTGACTTTTACTATTTTTTCTTGTTTGCCCCCGCTGCTGCTGCTGGTCATCAACAACCATGGCACTGCTCGCATCGAAAAGTCAGTATGTTCACGGCGGTTCGCACCTCCATGCTGCACCTCCTACGAGTTCGACTCTTTCTCAAGCTTCCCCGACAAATTCTGAATTTTCTGACGGTACGGGTGTATTAGATGATATTCGGTAAGATGAGCTCTGTATTGTATCTGTTGCAATATTAACGGTTTTGCAGATCTTGGGATGAGCGAAAAGTTGGCTGTTGGCTGCGAGATATTGGTTGCTCAAAATATGAGGGTGATTTTTCGAGTATGTCTCGTCCGAGAAATACGAACCTGGTCATGTGCCGTGGTGGCTAACTAAGGATTTGGGTTCTAGGTAATAATATCAACGGGGAGGCCTTGCTCGAGTGCGATCATTCGGTTCTCAAGGAATTGGGGATAAAAAAGGTCGGGGATCGGGTGCGAATATTTGTTGCGATAAAAGCCCTGAGAACAAAGGCTTATGGGAATGGCAAGAAACGTAATCGGGTGGGTTTTCGAGAATTTGGGTAAATACGTGGAAAACGCGCTTACAAACTCTTTAGGATACCTTGGCTGCTCTCGATAACACGAACGGAATGCCACCATACCGGACTCCGACGCAGTCGCCCTATCATCTGTCTCCGAGTAACAAACGGTATTCACGAACTCTTCAGAATGACATTTCTTCCACCCTCGGTAGCAGCGCATACAGCCGTCCTGATAGTCCTAGTGACTCGGAATACCCCCGGTCTTATCAGAGAAATGGGAGTGCTCGCAATATTATCAGCCCACCGCTAGAATCTGGCCGTTCAAACTTTGGTCCCTCAACTCCAGCTTCCGGTTCTTCTTACCCGACAAAACCACCTAGGACTCCTTACGACTACAGCAAACCCCCTCAAACAGTGGCCAATTCCCCTCACCATATGAAGCCAACTCACAGACAATCCCCAAGTCTAGACAAGGGAATCATGGGTCAGGATAATGTTAGACAGGTGAGTCTGATGCAGAGGCCTCCGCCCCATCTGCACCGTACTAACTTTGATTCGACAGGATGCGATCAAGGTTATTGGTGATGGTGGTCAATATCGTGTTATCAATATCAGTGATTGTAACACTCCGGAGACACTGATGCGTAAGATCACTAAGAAGTTTGGTATTATGGATCATTGGCCAAGCTGGGGTATTTATAACATCGTGGATGAAAATGGGAAAGATGCAGCCAGATGCCTCAGCGATACTGAGTTGCTTCGGATAGTCCATGATGTCAATCGACCCGAGCGTACCAGGCTTATATTGGGGAAAAAGGTGTCACCACCGCTACCTTTATCCTCCGAATTTCGTGTCGCTCAGCAAATTGCGAGGGAGCAGCAGGATATGGCACAAAAGAATTCATCGGCGGAAGCTATCTATGAGAACGCAAGCAACCCCAAGGTCAAGGCCTTGGTTGGGTCGGATCTCCGTGATATTCCGTCATCTCCAATGAGCACCTCTAGTCAGCTTTCCCCAGTTTCTGCTACTGCAACAGATCCAGCCTCACCTAGAAGTCGAGATTCGGGACCTGGCCGCAAGGCCTCAAAGAAAATCACCGCCTTCTTTGGGCAGCGCCCGCCTAGCGAATTGATCAGTTCAAATCTAGCGGAATACTTTCCAGATCACGAGCACAAGGTTTTGGAGAGGACTGTTCGCAACTCGATGAGACGCTCCGCCAGAATTAGCAGATACAATAATCGTTTCAGTGTTGCTACTACTAGGAGTTATGCGTCAAGTCTAAGTGATGCCCCACCCGTTCCTAGTGTTGGGGATGCTTGGTTGCATGCTAGTCCCATTTCAGCCATGCCAAATATTCCTAGCAGGGTCCCGAGGCCACTGTCGATCCGAAAGTCGTACTTGCCTTCGACATCCTTTTCGGACAATCGGGATTCACTTGGGGCAGTCCCGGAAGATGGAGAGTCGTCGCCTATGGGCTCTGAGAGGAAGAGCTATATGTCTTTTGATAGCAGTAAGGAGGATTCTCTTAGAGATTCCGTCAACGTTATTGTCACAGATGCCGATACTGGGAGTACCATGGAGAGCTATTTGGATACTCATAGCAATATCTCTACTCCTGCCACTGAAGTCGACCCCCATGCAGCCAATATGCTGGGCCAATTCTTGAGTGCAGGGGAGTCGGAGGAAGAGGAGGATGGTGAGGAGGAATATCAGGAAGATAGCTGGGGCAGCTTGAGGTGGATGAAGGGAGCACTTATTGGAGCTGGGTCTTTTGGAAGCGTTTTTCTGGCATTGAATGCCTTGACTGGGGAGCTTATGGCAGTTAAGCAAGTCGAGATGGCGTCCGGTGGCAAGGAAGATGCTAGGAAGAGGAGCATGGTGGAGGCCCTGCAGAGGGAGATTGAGCTACTTAAAGATCTCCAGCACCCCAACATTGTCCAATATCTTGGATCCAGCGACGAGGATGATTCACTCAACATTTTCCTTGAATACGTTCCCGGAGGATCTGTTGCAGCTCTGCTTAACACCTATGGTCCACAAAAGGAGCCCCTTATCCGCAATTTTGTCCGCCAGATCCTTACTGGTCTTGCTTATCTCCACAACAAAGACATCATCCATCGCGATATCAAGGGCGCCAATGTTCTGGTTGACAACAAAGGTGGTATCAAAATATCCGATTTCGGCATTTCCAAGAAAGTCGAGGCCGGTCTTCTCACCTCGTCGAGCCATAGACCTTCTTTACAGGGGTCGGTTTTCTGGATGGCTCCAGAAGTCGTTAAGCAGACCTCTTATACTCTCAAGGCTGATATCTGGTCACTTGGATGCCTTATTGTCGAGATGTTCACTGGAACTCATCCTTATCCCGATTGCTCTCAGTTGCAAGCGATCTTCAAGATTGGTACCGGAGGATCTGCGCCAGCCATCCCGTCAAAGTGCTCATCGGAAGCAAAGCAGTTTCTTTCTCGTACCTTCGAGTTGGATCACGTCAAGAGGCCTACGGCCGACGAGTTATTGCTCAACCCGTTCTTGAACCCGATGGTTGGACAAGGCCCGATGGGGGAATAAGGCAAGGATGGCTTTTTCGACATGGCGCGATGACTTGTTATGATGGTTGGATTGTGTTTGGTGTCTGGGGGGGCATTTTTATCCTTTTCTTGTTTACATTTTTTTTTTCCCGTAGGGAGTCCTAGTTGGCTCCGCCTTTCGTGTGGACCTTATTACATGCATCATTTCAGGAGAGACATCCGATGAGTTGCCCAGGGATTCCTCTTCCTTTTTTTTGATATACCATTTTCTGTTTTCCTGATTATCTCTGCATCGCCGGCAATTACCTGAATGCTCTGGGTCTCTTTTTTCTTTAAATAATCTGGGCGGTTGTCCCAACGATGCCCATGGTGTCGGAGGAAGTCTTGTTGGGAGTTTTAAGTGCGGGGTTAGGCATGGAAGGAGGCCTGGTTTCTGTGGCCTCCATTACTACAATACCGGTATGATAGTACTTTTGACGTAGTCTAGCTAGAGGTCATAAATGGACGAAATGGCTTCTGAAAAAGCCAATTTATGAGATCTTTTTTGGGGTGGGATGTGATGCTTTGGGCAGTCGCTACGCAGTTCCTACCTTCTGACCCAACTTTGAGCCTACGGGCGCAGTACAGTAGTGTACCGTGGGTACTGTAAATTGCTTAGAGGCAGCATTCCAACATACAGGTACAGTACAGCACATTCAGTGGTAGGCGCTGCGTATTTGGGCAGCGTGGACTGGTGAGTTGTCTGGTGAGGCCGCGTACAGCACGGTACAATACAGTACTTGTTCAGTGAAGGCGTCGTCACGAGTGGCAAAGGTTCCATCTGGCTGTTATTCTAGAATAGGCCGTTGCTATTGGTGGACAGGAATATTTGAATCAACTCGTGACTTTCGTGGTAGACTCATTGGAGCAAAAGTGTCAATATTGTATGTTATAGTATGATAGTATAGTGGATGATATTATCATACGGTAGTATCACAATATGGTGCTGTACAGGTACCAGGTCATCGGGCTTTCCAGACACCGGTTGACTGTCGATCGAGCGTATATCATACAGTATCACTAACCCTTGATTTTGGTGTGGAGGGACCCTAGTTGCTGCCTCCCAACCCTAGATCTTTATCTTTCCTTTTTTATCTGCCCCTCCTTAAGCCTATTTCTACGGCACTCGTTCAGCCTGGTCCCGTATGGAGCTCCCCTCTCCGCCTTTCCCATCCTCTCGAACCCCCCCCCCCCTTCTGCAGAAAGAAGAAGAAAGACAATACCGTACCTGTGGTTTTGTCACCGGACACTTTGGTTCCCTCAAATATCCTTCCTGTCGATCACTTCAGCATTACTGCAGTGACACCGCTGCTCTTCCGTTCGCAATGTCGCTTTCTCGTTTGATGAGCAAACGGGAGAAGCGCCCGAGCCCGCCCAAGAGGGATAAGTCAGATAAGGTATGTACATTCCAGCCGCGGCCTATTATTTTCCGTCTCTCCGCGGTGGTCATGCCGTAGCTATACCTTACTTTGCCGTCTCTACATTTATCTTCCATTTCCGCCCCCTTCCGCTCCTCCCGCTCCGGCCCTCTTCCTTCACAATGGGGACAATAGAGAATCAAGAGCTTTGTTCCATCAGAAACTAACGGAACTATGCCGAACCCTCCCTGGATACAGCATCGCCTCTTCTCCGGGGACCTCTACGGGGGTGAAGAAAGGCCGAGAAAGTCTTTGTCCAAGTCGGACGATTCTACAAGTACAAATGTAGTAGTTGAAATGTTCTGGAATTACCAGAACATCCTCGCAGCCGCTTGGGGGATTTACTCGAGCTTACCAGGAGTGTCTGCGCAGGTGACAAAGGTCGCGAATGAGCTGGCGAAAGCGGGCATCAAGGTCGAGGACAAGACGGTCCAGCGGGTGTTACGGGGTCGCTATGCGAATGGAAATGTCGACAAGGCGCTGCAATTGCTCGTGATGATTGAAGACTCCAACGACGGCATCGTCTCTAGGGTTAGGAACGACGTGAAGATGCAGGGGGCGGAGAACAACGGCGGGGTCACTTGTTATCTGGATACGCTGCTGTTTGCGATGTTTGCCAGGTTGGACGCTTTTGAGGTGGAA
The DNA here is from genome assembly GCA_003316355.1 of Tuber calosporum. Lineage (NCBI taxonomy): Eukaryota > Fungi > Ascomycota > Pezizomycetes > Pezizales > Tuberaceae > Tuber > Tuber calosporum. Next base: position 22,409 of record QFET01014337.1, read on the forward strand.
CCCCCATTTTCGAGCCCCTTTTCCCACTCCTCCCCTCCTTCTCTTTTGCCCGGGGGAATTTTTGGCCGCGACGTTAGCTGAACTGGGTTTCCTGCAGGCCATGTTATACAATGTGTTTGACGAAGGTGACGAGAAGCGAAAAAAACTTGCAGCACTATTACGACTGTTTGTGAACCTGCTGCGCTCGGGAAATTTGATTACTACGGATATAGTAGGGATTCCTTCTTTTGATGTTGATTGAGAAACCGGCATAACTCTTCTCCCCCACCCCCTTTTTTTTTAGATTTGCCAGATACAGCAATCCATTGCGGAATGTGGTTGGGAGGAAGCTTCGTCACCTCAACAACAAGACCCTTCGGAAGTTTTTACTTTCATTACCGATACACTTCAGTTGCCCTTATTGACAGTAAAGGTTGACATTGCGCACGGGGGCAAGGAGATAGTTGAGGATGACCACAAGTTCATATCTGAGAGGCTTTTGAATGTCGCCCTGCCCGACGAGGGCGCTGATTTCAGAGATCCGATACCATTAGAGGCCTGTCTCGAAGGTTTGAATATCTGTGGAATTACTGATTCGATTAGAGAGTATATGGACTTATTCGTGTATAGAATATTTTAACGGACGTGTGGACGTTAAGCGTCAGCTCGAGCGAAGAGCAACGGTTGATATCGCACATTCACATGATATGGAGAAGGGTTCGGCACTTCACATCGAGACGGTGGATTTGGGCAGTTCGCCAAATACACCGGTAGCTACTCCGGTGTCCTCACAGACTCCTCCTTCAGCTTCCGCTCCTTCTGTCCCCGGACCTTCGGCGGCGGGAAAACTTTCACTTGTTAGGACGGTTGAGGTTGAGAATGAAATTGAGAGCAGGGATGGCAATCTTAAAAGGTCTACCACCTTACGGAAGGAGGTGTTGCTACCAGCCTGGTGCTTTTTCAGTATTTTGCCCTTCTACGTTGATACCTTACCTACTCCCGCACCAAAGACCTTTGCAGAGCACTTTTCGGCAAAGCGACCTGTGTTGGGGTTATGCCTGAAACGATATTCTTGGAACGCGACTGGTGGGGCACGAAGGGACCACCGAAGAGTGGACATCCCATTGCAAATTGCGTTGCCTACCTTTGTGGCTGATGATGAGATGGGTGGAGATGACGATGGCCCGCTGTACGGGAACTTCAAATTAGTGCTCCAGTCGGCCGTATGTCATCGGGGAAATTCAGTTCATAGCGGCCATTACATTGCCCTGATAAGAGGAGAAGACAAGTGGCTGCGTTTCGACGATTTAGCATACTCGAACAGGGTCTGCGAGATAGAGCCTGAAAGGGCATTTGAGGAAGAGAGTCCTTATCTGCTATTTTACCAGGTTCAGCCTATAGAGGATGACACCAGCGGTACAACACCCAGCGTAGCCTCGACAACGGTGGATTACCCGCAGGAAAAGAGATGGTCAATGATGTCTGGCGGGTCCGGTGGCTCTTGCACCCCAGACATGGGAGCCAACGGGGGCTCCGCCGAGTTCAACTGCCACGAGCCACTAACGCTCAATGACCCACCAGTCTACGAGAAGCACGACAGTCTGGATCACTACCCAACACCACCTCCACCATACATCGTCGAGTGCAAAACCTCTCCTCAACCATCCACAACGAGATCCTCCCCGACAACGCCCGTCCCAACAGTGCCCTATAAATCCCTCCTGGGCCCAGAAGCAGGCCTCCGGCCAACCTCCCGTTCCGAAAATCGCCCAGGCTCCAAAGACGGCCCCCCCGTGGATCCTCCTTCCAGCCACCGCTCGAAAAGTGAAGTGTCAGATAAACACTCAAGCTGGACATCTGCCTTAATGACTAGGGCTAGAAGTCAGGACAAAGAAAAGGGTCGCAAAAGTTCGGAATGGGCGAGAATTGGGACACCGTCTTGGTTGGGCGATAGTGGGAGTAGGGATGAGAGAAGGGAGTCAGAGTCGCCGTCGTTAGGAGAGGCGGTTGTGGTATTGGATGGGGATGAGAGGGGTGGTATGAAGGGTAAAGGGAGGGAACAGGGATTGAAAGAAGCTGTGTTTAAGGTTATCGAGAAGAAGGGGCCGAAGGAGAAGGAGAAGGAGAAGGAGAAGGAGAAGGAGAAGGAGAAGGAGAAGGAGAAGGAGAAGGAGAAGGAGAAGGAAAAGGAAAAGGAAAAGGAGAAGGAGAAGGAGAAGGAGAAGGGCAAAGGAAAGGATAAAGGCAAAGGGAACGAGACGGTGAGAAGGAAGGGGAGCAAGGACAAGGATTTGAGGGAGTGTGTCATCCAGTGATCACTACCGGTGCTGAAGTACGACCATGGAGTTGGCGGTGGCGTGCGTTCCTCATTTGGTTTTATAGGTTATATTTTTTCTTTTGTTCTTGCCAAGGCAAGGGTCTTGTCATGTTCACGGAGTTTACGGACGGCTTTCTTGCTAGATTACCACCGGGAGGGATATAAGTTTGTCTTTTCTTCTGTCATGAGAAAACAAAACGAGAGCACTTGTTGCGTGTGGCGGTACTTTTATATGAGGGTTGAGTTATGTCATGTTTTCCCTTGTCCTCTCTCTTTCTGGGATGGGATAATGAGTGGTTAAGGTATTGCTGCTAGTGGCGGAATGACTAAAAAAATCGCAGAGTCCCGAGATTTCTAGCAGACGACTTAGTACGATAGGGTAATTTAATTTGTGGTACGATATCATAAAGTGCCAGGTCAAAACATTTCGTTCAGCGATGCAACCGTAACTCGTCTACCACTATAAATTTACTACTTATGCAACCACCACTATGCAGAATAGAGTGAAAATCTAGGTAGAGATTCAATAGATGTAAGGGAATTCTCAAGCAAAATTACAAAATAAAAGAAATATCAATTCTTTATATACCATCCCTTTGCATCCAAAATAGTAGCCTTTCTCTTAGGGATAGACTTTCACAACTTTGCTAAAAAAATTTCTCTTGATATCCTGAGGCAAAATCTAATTGAGAGATTCTGCTAGATGTATTCTGGTAGTTTCTGGACAACACTTAGTCTTATGAATGTCTTTTGAGGCACATATATGGCTTTTCCTGCACCATTTTTCAATAGTGCTCAATAGGTTTAAGATACTTGTAGTAGAGATTGGATAGCCATTCTATAACCTGTAGGTTTTTCTCAAATCAAGCAAGAATATCTTTTACAGTATATATCTTTACACCTATCACAGTGCAAGATAAGGCACCTAATTGTGTTCTCCACCTCATCTCAGGTATCAGGAAATAAATATTTTTGTGAATACCTTGTTATGAAGGGGTAGATAATGAGTGGAATTTATCATCAAAAGTTGTGATTTTCCTTCTATATGTCCTGAGGCAAATGAGGCACTGGGTGACAATTTGAGAAACTGAAATTGTTGTATCTCTTGTCAATGCTCTAACAACTGCTGATGAAATGTGGCCTTAAGAGGTCTTTGATTTTTAGTTAGTAATTTCTCAGCTATGTAATTTCTTCTGGGCTTGCCTTATTTTATTTAAGTTATTGCATTATTTATATATTTATTAGTTCTACCCAGTAGATTGCCAAGCTTTACCTCTATGTTTAGGATTCCTCCATTATGAACTTCTGCCTCATGAATCAATTATGCCTTTCTACAGCTTAAATACATCCTGGTTAAAGTTGATTCAATACCTTTTTTTTTTTTGAATCACTTATTTCCAAATTGTTATTATGGTTGAATTGCCTATATATAGCATTTCTTGTATACTTTCTCTTCATTACAAACACTGATTCACATAACACTTTCTTCCTGTATCAAATGCTTTTATGAAATATATTCTTCATATTTATTGTAGACTTGGGCTATTTGTCAATTATTCTGGCCAGTCTTGTGCGTTCTCCTACCTCTCCTCTTCTGTAACAGGCACTAGTCTATAAGAACAGTTGTAACCCCTCCCTAGAGGTATCAGACACCAAAAGGGATGTGTCTTGGTAAAGTATTGTTAGGCACATAACTCTCACAAGGGCCCAGAGGAGCAGTTTGAGAGCTCTGGGCTTGAAACTCCACAGACTAATACCCCCCTCCGGCCCCGACGTTGGCCCCGGACGACAGCACTGGCGCCTTGTGCAGTTGCTCACAATCATAGAAAAGAAGAAATATTGGAGCACCTCTCGTAACACCGTATACGTCGTCGCCGTCCGTCCAACCGGATCCTGTCCGCAGGGTATATAAGAGGGCATCTCTGGCTACACCTGGGAAAAAGAACCAAGCGATTTCGTTAAGAACTCGCAGAGTTACCTCCCGTTGAAGTCAAGAGACCAAAACAACGTTCGGAAGCCTAGGAGGGAGTGGTATTCGGGCTATTCCGCAGAAAATAGTACTGAACCCAAAATGAATGCCTATCATAGGCAAGCAAGCCTATCGGAACATGT
>QFET01014350.1:0-13502 GCA_003316355.1 Tuber calosporum
CCTCATGACTCACAAGTGTGCGTCATGCGCAAAACCCACATGACTCTAAAGTAGTCATGTATGCGAAATCCTCGTAAGCCTCACAAGGCTTACTCTGCTTTTCTGTCCTTCCTGCCTAGCGCTCTTCTAGGCAATCGTGACACCTGGGTACAAGGTCTGCAAGTAGACTGATTTCGCCATTTGGTTTAAACTTTGGGAATATGTTGCCTGGGTTGTGTGCCTCGCTTGGGTAAATGATTCCTTTTGCTTTATAGTCTTAAATTAATACTCTGTATGCAGGCATGATCTTGTCAGGGAATATGCAGACTCTCGGATTATCGTCCGAAATTGTGTCTTTCAGCTGGATGTGTGGTTGAAATCTCTTAAGGTTGGTAATTCCACTGTTTTCTTGCCAGGGAATACTGTAGGAAACTCCGAAATGAAGTCTGGGGCATCTGCTTCATTCATTGCTGAAAATCGTGCATGGATTGCTTTCTTGCAGGTCAAGGTGATTCCTTTGTCAGGGAAGGTGATATTAGATTTTCCGCAATCTATTACAGCATGGTGTGCAGTAAAGTAAGGCATTCCTGGGACAATATCATAGTTGTCCAGGGAAGAGACTAGGGCTTCAGAGATATCGTCGCTTTCCTTATCAATCTGTATGACAGGCTTTGCCACATGGTTGATTGCTGAGTGTGATCCTTTAACTGCCATCTTCAGATTGATAGGAGTCTCGAGGTCTCTGGTAGGGATTTGGTGAGTAGTGACAAACTTTCCTGATATTAAGTGGTCTCCTGTGGTTCCTGTATCGAATAGTGCCTTTGCTTTGTGGTCATTGACTGTGATGTATGCTTCGAGGGCTTGGGATAGAGTTCCACCAGGTCCAGCATGGTTTGTGGTAACTGTGACTGATTCCTTTGCATTGGGATTGTCTTCCTGGGTGTGGTATGTTCTCCTGACATTCTGGAGTCTCCTGGTTCTACCAGGGCCTCCATTTCCTCGCTGCTGGGTGCTCCTATGCTTCTTCCTCTCAAAGCAGTTATCGGAATAGTGTGCATATTTTCTACAATAGTAACAGTCATTGTCCCTTCTGCACTGTTCCTTCTCAGCCTGGGATACTCTTGAATGCTGAGTGGTATTGTTGGAGAACGTTGGTTGGTTTCACTGGGTGTTGTTCTGGGGGCGCTTGGGTGCTTGTTGGGAAACTGAATTAGAGGTTGCATTTACTTAACGATTTCCATATAGTGCTGTAGAGTAGGCAATTGCATCACGCTTGTCCGCTATCTCAACTAGCTGGTCCAAGGAGGTATCTGAGGTGATGTGTGGCTTCACTTCCCGCCTGAGTTTGATATCAATAGCATCTAGGAGTCTCTGCTTGGTTGAATAGTCCGAGATTGTTCCTAGGGGGAGACTGTCTCTCAAGGTTTCAAGTCTGATTACAGTATCGGTAATCTGTTCTGTTTTTCCGCTGGTAGTTTGCTTGACTTGGAGCCACTGTTCATAGATAGTATCAGTGGATGTAGAAGGAGGGAAGTAGGCCCCGAATTTCTGTTTGAGTCCAGCAAGTGTGTGGTCTCCTTGGGATGCTTCATTTTGGGTGAATTGATCGAGGGTTTTCTCTCTGTAATAGGCTTCATAGTATTGCAGGGCTTCAGGGGCATTGCCAGTTATACTCAAGCTGGCGATGTATCGATGCACTGTGTTGAACCATGAGTTGATTCTCAATGGGTCACGATCTTTTCCTTCTCCTGTGAATGTAAATGGTGCAGGCTATTTAGGACGATTATTTCCCTCTTGGGGGACTGACATAGCGATGGGTGCAGGGCTTGGATTGCTTGGTGAACTTGGTGGACTAGGTGGTCTTGGTGGAATAGGTAAATTGTCTCGTGCAGGGCTTAGTTCTCTTGGTTTTCTTAGTAGACTAGGAGGTCTAGGTGGTGAAGCTGGAGGTGCTGGTCCTGGAGCGCCATCTGCACCGGAATCTGATTCTGATTCTAAGCTTGGTTCGTTCTTGGATTGGACTTCTTAGTGGCGCTGTTCTTGGACTTGTTCTCGGACTTGGGCTTGTTTTTGGGCCTGGTGTAGAGCTTGGGCTTTGTCTTGGTCCACTTCTTCGCTGCTGCTGCTATCTACTGAAGATAGTTCTGAGTCCTCAGATGGTGGAGCAGGTGGGGGTACTGGCGCTTGACTTTGCGGTCCGGAGGAAGATTCTACCGATCCTCTTGTCAAGTGCCTTCTGGTATCTCTTGGAAGCGAAATGGTTGCTAGCTAGGGTGAGCTGGTCTAGTCAGGAGTCCGTTCAAGGCCTTCTTGGAAACAGTGAGGTGTACTAGTACTTCAACGTCAAGGTGGGCGAAGGGTGATCAGTCCTCTGCTGAAGATCACAGGTATAATTGAGTCTAGGTCAAAAAATGTAATCTACTCCCAAGTATCTCGAGAATCCCAAAGGGACTCTGAAGATACCATAAGGATAGGGGGAGAAGCGGCGATCGATAGGTCTTCAATAGACAAGGTAAAAGGTATGGAACTAATAGAGTGACCGTTCAACTTGTAGTATTAAAGTTGATAGTCCTGTGAGGCTTGAGAGTCCGAATCCTTAAGGTATTGCAGGCTCTTTAAATACAAAAGATTGTAGCTAGGAAAACTAAACAAAAGCGCAAACATCCTGTCCAACAACATGCAAACTGAGGCAGCATAACAAGATAACCATCTTCCGAAAACAGAGGGTTAAAGCGACAGGATGGAGCTAACAAAACAAGTAATGGAATCCAAACAAGAAGGAACAAGAGATTGCTAATACTATACAAATCCAGTATGTATAGCAGGAGGTTAGCGATACCCAAATGAGTAGAAGCAAGGAGGGGTAGTAATAAGCGAAACAAGGAAACAATAACTAGTTAGGAAGTCATAACCAAGTGGGAAAGGACAAACATATAGTAGCGCTTATCAGGTATAAACCCAAATAAGTAATTACCAACATCAAGTCAGTAATAATAGTAGAAAGAAAGGAGACTTCCGTTACACACCGATACGTTCTAAGAAGGCTATAGTTAACCTGTCTGCGGGTACATCGTTCCTGGAAATAGATGGTAAACGGAGAGCGAGGTCCGGCCTGCCACCCTTTCTACCCTGTCCATCCTCTCCATCACTATCGGACCCATCATCATCTGGGGCAGGGGAATCACCAACGTTACCTGGTGGTGGTGGCGGTGGTAGGTTATTTCTTCCACAGTCAATTCCTTTTCCTTTATCCTTCCTTGGAGTTGATGCTGATTCTTTTGTAGGAATAGTACCTTCTATTGGTACTATTGATTTTCATCGGTTAGACAGTCCTGGGTCTCCATCCACAGGTCCGTGCTGTGTTGGTGCAGTGGTCTTTTCCTCTAACTAATGAACCAGAGCATCTAGGTTGGCCTTCATACCTGCACTCTATTCTCGTTGCTGTTGAGCTGCAATTTCGTCCTGCTCCTTTGTCCTTCTGGTCCATTCCTGTTCCTAGTGGTTCAACTTGGTATTAAGTTGCATTAGTACGTTTTCCAAGATTCAGTCCCTTGTTTCAGAGACATGGGCCTGTTGCTCGTGTTGTGCCTGTTGGCATCGGAACATTTCCTGAACCTGGGCACACAACCTTTGCGGCTCCCTTTCGGTGTCGCTACTCAATTATTCCAATGCATGGCGACCTTCCTGAATCCCACCATCATTGATAACTTCGCCTATTGCCATACGGCTCTGCAATAATTCTAGCATTGTGCAACCTTGCCTGACCTCCTGTGATAGTGCTGAGATTGCTATGTGATTCTCATCGGCACTCTATTTCATGGATCGGTCCAGGTGGCATAATGCATAGACCACATTTTGCTGGAAGTTATCTTGCCTATTGACAGGCTTCTTGGTTCGCACGGCACGTTTCTAAAATCTTGATAGTGGAGAACCCAAATGAGTAATAGGAGAACTAGTAAGGCTTCAGGACGCAATCAGTGATGCCGAAGAAGTAGATTCCGTATCATCTTCTTCAATCATCCGGTCTGGTCCTATCCAACATGGAATAGGTGTGTCATCTCGTACCATAGCCATGGTAGCTCGCTTAGACTCCAAGATGTCTTTCTAAACACTACTTTAGTGAACCAGGCTAATTCAACTATTTCAAATAGCAGTATTTCCGCAAGGTCTGCAGTAAGTCTCTCTACCATAGAGGGTAAAGTAGATTATTGTTTTCGTTTTGTAAAAGCAGTTTTAAGTTACCTATCTTGCCGATAGATATGTGCTGTATATTTTCGCTGTATGCGCTCAAGCTGTCGAAGAGCTACTGCTCTGAGGTCAAGTGCGTAGTCTTCACAGCAGATAGGAAATATGTTGTCAAAGTTGAGAGGTCGGCGGTACCCACAATGTTGGCACTGATGAAAACTTTAAGCATCAAAGTATTTTTTAGGCAGGAGAGAATATAGGGTGGCGTTGGTGACAGGAGAATAACAATATAGTGTTTTGGTGTAGGCAATTCGATATTGTGGAATTATCTAGGCCGTACTCGTATCGAGAAAATCATAGAACTGTCAGGAAAGCTCGGTAAAAGGTATGATAAAAGATAAAAAGGTTCTCAAAGGCTTTATAACTTGTTAACTTAATATATTATTAAGGTCTCTTCTCCATTGCTTGATGATCCCTTAACTACGGGGTTTGACTTTTTTTTTTTAGTTTTTTTTGATTATCTCATATATTCGCTGTTAACGTACAGGAACCTCCATAGAGCGCTAGCTATGGCATAAATGAAACGTTAATTCCAAACGTGCAAAACAAAAGAAATAACCACACAAGTTCTTCCCTAGTGATGACCATAGCGTCACTGCGCCCAACAATGGCGACTAATTCAAAAAGTATAGAATGAAATGATATCAAAAGAAATCATAACCGAAAGGAAAGATATAGCAGGAAAGTCAAACCACTCAGTCTTGGTCATAGTCGGAGGAGGAGGAGGCAGCAGTAGAAAAAACCGCAGGCATGGTGGGTGGGAAGTTCGTGCGAGTAGCGTGGATGTATGAGGCAAGACCAAGGATCATGTCCAGGTCGGCCTAAAGTGGAGAGACATGGTCTATTGGAAACAGGTTTGGAAGGTAAAGGTGGCGTTCTCGAGACTTGGAGGGGCAGTGGAGAATTGCATTCTCAAAGGTTTCATCCTCTGAGTCGCGGGAAGGGCAGGTGGGAGAGCGATCAGCATCGTTCCATAAGGGTTGCGTAGCGAGATAGCTCTTTCAGATGCGCATTTGGTGAATTCGCCCAGCTGTGAAGCGCTCGAGGCCCATAAAGGCATTTGGGCGTAGGGACGTCTTGTACTGGTAGTAAGGAGGGGGTGGGGACAGGTGCGTCCAATCTGGGAGGAGGTCCTTTCTACACTCCTCCTTCATCAATTTGTAGGAGACAGCACCTGGGATAGGAGGAGGGGTGGCATAGACAGTGCATGGTAGGAAGTGGGAGTTTATCTGTAGGAGTTTTAAACTGTCTAGTGCCACCTTGATCAAGAGGTAGTACATCCCATCGATTGGGAGGTTAGAGCGGACGGCGGGTATGGTCCTTGGTTGGTTCCAGCGGAGGGGGATGTAATTGGCCCTAAGGCCACAAACCAGGTGGCGGGAGGAGTCCCTTGCCCTAAAGTTGGAGAAGGATGGAAATGATGGAGGCAGCCGGGCTGCGGCTGGGTTGATCTCAGGAGGGGAGCAGGCCAGCCGTAGTACGCCTATCCTGTGACGATGAGGGAGGAGCGAGTTGAGAGGGGGGAGGCAGGCCTTACAGGGAAGGATGGATACAGGAGTCGATGAGAAGCAGTTGGTGACGCATCGTTGGACCTTGCTCCAAAAGACCTCCATCTTCCCCATCATCACAGCGTAGGGGATGAGGAGGTCAGCTCCGTAAGTGAGGATTGGTAGCAGCAGGCCCATGGCCAGCTTGCGGTTCAGGTAGGGGACTATGCCTATGCCAGGAGGAGAGAGTTGCCTGATGAGACCGAAGGCCCCTTGAGTGAGGGCTAGCCTTTTGAGGAAATGGGTGGAGGTTTCCATGAAGGTTGAGGACCAGTATCCTAGCCATCGGACTATGGAAGCAGGGTGGAAGAGACTCTCATCGAGAGAAACAGGAGCCAGTGAGGGGGGAGAGCAATCCCTTGGAGTTCGCCAGTGGATGAGTTCGGTTTTGGGGACGGAGAAGGAGACTCCAAGTAGGGAGGCCTTCCTGCAGAGGCGGGTGTAGTAGTGTTGAAGAAGCTGTGTGATCCTCCGGTATGACCCAAACCCAACAGTGACAGTAAAATCATCAACATAGGAAAACATAATCCCCTTTGGGATAGACAAGTGCAGGGAGGATACATAAATTTAAAATAACAAAGGAGAGATAGGGGAGCCCTACAGGGTACCCACTTGAACAGGCAGGAAAACCCTTAACTATGGGGGACTGCTAACTATTTATACACTTTTCCCAGTACTTAGGTTGGTCATATAAAAGAAGTATCTTTGGAAACTTCAGCCATGGTCTAAAAAGTGGGAACACTGTTTGACCCTAAAGATGTAAGCCCCCACTACAGCAAATGATCCACCGCAGTGTCTATTTCTCTGATGGTGTCAAGCACTCCACCAGTAGATAGCCTTCGATCTCTTTGCCGCAACGAACTAAGTTCAGGTTGATGCCGCCCATTTGCGAACATCATACAGAATACCAGGTGATCAGTCTGGATGGCCATCTTTCTTGCATATATGCACTGATGTGCAGATGAATTCAGATTATCAAGAATGCAGAATACGTAATAGATCCAATTGGATAAATTACTCTATCATCTTTCACTGAGGCTGTGTAGTTCTGGATACAATCCTACTTCTTGCCAGTGTGGATTGTAGTTAATATTGTCACCTCCCGGCGCTATATACCATCACCTCTTTTAGACTTGAAAGTCTAGTACCATTTCCCATATGTGTAACAAAAAGGTTCCAAAGGGCTATAAGACTTTAATACCTATCTGGTTACGCTTCAATTGACGCAATACACAACCGCGGCGATCGTGTTATTGGGAAATCGCCCTTCCCTATCCTGTTCGTTGGTTTGAGTTGTTGAATATCTGCAACCTAGAAGAGAGCCTGTAGCATTCGAGTATCCACTAGGGAAAACATACGACTTTGTCTGTGAAAAATACAGTTAGGGTAAAAGAGAGTTGCTCGGGATGGAATAAACAGCAGGCAAGTCTTGTCTTGTATATGTTTGCCGATAGAGTGCCACTGGTCCCACCAATGGTAATTTACCATGGAACAGGCCAACGACTCGGGACAGAAAGAGCTAAATACCATGAAGGTGTACTTGATGAGTACAACCCTACTGTGTATATGAACAAGCGACTCTTTGAACGCTATATTACCAACCATCTCATCCCAGTTCTTGGTGGGTGTCCTACCCTTTTCGCATTAGACCTAATGGGCTCCTGTTACGATCCTAGGCTGTTAGCTGACTTGCAACACGTAACAACTTATCTGTAGGTTGGATGAAGATAACCGGGCTGTCCTTATAGTACGGTACCAGGCTTGGCGCTAATCTCAGCCACCAAGGTAGGAGTACTATTGCAACAAGTAGTACAAGGCGAATATCCACTATTGTTCTTAGGCCTATGCCGACGTTGCATGGATAGCCAAAACCCTATGGTTCCTATTGCACAACGCCAATAGAGGAGTGGGAAGGTAATGAGGTAAAGTAATTGTATAGGAAAGAACTTAGATCGTTGCCTGAAGAGTCCTAACTACAGGCCTCCTAGAGGTCCTTATAGAGAAACTCTTCCCTCAACCCTAACCCTGGTGACTCATACCTATGAGTCACACACTCGGCATAACTCATATTGAGTCATACTATGAAATCCATCAGCTGACTCCTATGAGTCAACTGCGCATTGTCCCCAACCAATCAAAACTCATAAAACAAGTCATGTGTCCTAAAGTGGTTACATGTGCGAAACCCATGACTCATAGTGTGAGTCATGTGCAAGAATCATTACATCATATGACTCACCAATATGGGTCATGCGTAGGATAAACCAATCACAATATAACAACGATTGCACTAGTGTTCATCATGTGAGACCCCATGACTACTACTGAGTCATAGTGCGAAATCTGACAGCCTTATGACTCATAACTATGAGTCATGTGAAATCCTGCCTGGCTTAGTCACCAATCGTGACAGCTCCCATAAAACACCCGCGATCTTTGAGCTTTTCCAACACAACAATATCACACCCTCTCTTATATCTGGGGGCTGTACTGGTATAGGTCAACCCCTGGATGTTTCTGTGAACAAGCCATTCCAGGAACTAGTACGAGAGCTTACAGATGAGAAGATCTTTGAACTTAAATCAATAGATCAATTTGAAAAATGGACTATTGGGAACCGGCGAGTACACACTACATTTTGTCTGGATGACGCTTTCTACCATTTCCACTAAGAGAAGGGAGAAATAATCCGCCGGACTTTTCGCAAACTCGGTCTCATACTTCTGTTCGATGGTACTGCCGATCATGAGTTAGACATTAAAGGTTCCAACTCTCTTCAGATTGGCAATTGGGAACATGAGGTTGCGGAGCCAGATCCAAGGGCTGATATTAGTATTGCCAATGATGAGAATGAGGATATTGAATTTGTAAATACAGAGTAACTAATTCTAGTTTATTTATCTCCACCTACACCCTTCGGTTGTGATGTTTGATACTACCTCTTTCAGAATGATCGCCGGTGACTCCATATCTTCACTGAAACCTCGCTAACCCCTGATCCGGAGATAGCCTCGCATACGGAGATAGTGGATTGTTCGAGTAAATACGGTACGTGACATTGACAAGAGGCACGGTCCCAAAAGTTTAAGTGAGATTTGTTGCTGACCAAATATATCACAGAAAAGGAAATAACTACAATTAATCTTCAACTATCCCTCGGCCATTTCCTTCCCAACTTTGCACTATTGGCGCCAAGTCTATCGACGATCTCCGTATACTTTTGAATCTGACAAGTGATATCACGCACCAATTCTACGGTATCATCCGATACTAAATCAGTATATGGTAATCTAACGGTCGATCAGTTTTTACCATACCGTACTCTACTCGCGCAGTACGGTGCTCGTACGAGTACATCGACCACCCACACTCGGGGATAAGATCCACCCAGCTCCCTGGTATCCCCCGAGATGGGGCACCTGTACTCTATCATATTCCAAGAAGTGTGCCTGCGGCCAATAGCGGGCCCGAAGATAGCCCTCGGTACGCCAATTAAAAAGGTGCAGATCCTGCACTCTTCTTCTTGTCGATTCTAGTTTAAGTTGAGACCCCCGAAGAAGAAAGCAAGGGTGAAGGAATTAAACAATAACGACGTCGTCCTCCTTGTATCGACCAACAAACCAACCAACATGAGCGAGTGCGTCGACAATCCATCCCGATTAAACTGCCGGGGGTCACTTATTCGTTCTATCCAATACAAACTCAACTATTGACATAATGTCTTGGAACCCACGGAGGCCGGGAAAAGATCTTGTCGTCTCGAGTGATGACCCCTGGAGGTCTACTACTGCCACTGTTTTGGTATCGGTAACTGGCGTGGTGGTCATCGCGAGGATGTATAGTAGGGGAATTATCATGAGGTTTGTGGGTGGGGATGATTATTGTATATTGTGTGCAATGGTGAATTGTCGGCCATGAAGTGATTTTATTTTTTGGGAATTTTGAAGGGAGCCTCTGCTGATAATTGGTGTGTATTACAGGCTACAGCCATTGTGTTGACTGTGCTGTTGTACAAGAGTATGTTCACAGAAACCACCAAGATAGTTGGAAATAGATGGGCTAACTTTTCGTGACAACTAGGTGCCGAACATGGGGCTGGAAAACATATATCGGAAATTTCAAATGATGATATACTTCAAATTATTAAGGTTTCTCACACTTTCACACTCCTGAAGAGGGGAAAGAAAAGAGTGCCCCAAAGGCTAAACAAGTTGGACTCCCTCAGATAGGATACAGCATGCAAATCCTGTACGTCGTCGTAATGGCCTTCACGAAAGCCTCCCTCCTCCTCCTCCTTGTACGACTAGCACAGAATCGCAGGATGTTGATAGTAGTATGGTCAATTTTCGGGCTCATGTGCGCATTTTCTATGGCAAGTTTCTGGGCCTCGGTGTTTCATTGCACGCCGCCGCCGTATGCCTGGGATCGGAAGGCCGAGGTTGGAAGTCACAGGGGCAGCTGCGGGAATTTCAGGGCTCTGCAGTATTGGGTACCCGCCGGCAGTATTATAATGGACTTCGTTGTGTGGTTGCTACCCCTGAAGTTGATATATCCGTTGAAGCTGCCGAGGGCGCAGAAGATTTTCCTATATATGGTGTTTGTGTTGGGTGCAATGTGGGTATTCGAAATATCCCTTTTTTTTCTTGAAAAAAAAAAAAAAAAAAAAAAGGCAGGGTGGCTACTTATGTATGTGGGTGGGGTGTGCAGGGTGTTTATTTCAGCCTCTGTAAGGATATCGTTGATCCTCACGTTAGGTACGTTCGGACCGGGCCCTGAGGATCCGACCTGGACGGCCTATGAGATCAACCTTTGGTCAATGTGTGTATTTTCACCACTTTCTGGCAGTTCTTGGCTGACATAAGGTGAAACAAAAACAGAGTTGAAGCAACTGTGGGAATTATATGCAGCTCCTTGCCAACCCTTCGACCCCTCCTCAACATACACTTTCCCTTCGTCCTTGAAATTTTATCCAAGGTTTTTGACACGCCGGACAGAGCTTGGAATCAAATCTCATTTCGTATACCTACCGCTATAATGGAAACCACCGCCCAATCACCTTCCAAGCGGGCCTTCCCACCCCATCCACCCTCAGATTCCACCTCAGATTCAAACTTCATTTCCACGGATCTATTCCCCGACCCAAAATTAGGCTCCCGGGATTTCGATATTGATCTCGAAGCCAGTGTAAAAAGCGGTGAGGGGTCCCGGAACATCGCGCTTGAGATGGACATAGTAGATGTGCGCCTCAATCCGGGGTTAGAACAATAGGATTCATTGAGATCTCAAGGCCCAACTCTAGTACAAATTCTAGCTCTGGTTAGGGGATATGTCTATTATTTCGCTTCATCGCACACGGCGTTTTGTTTACTGTACAATGTTCACCACACCCTAGAAGGCATCGCTTCGGCTCGGGTTGTTTTCACCATTACATTGGCTATTAGTTCTTGGTATATATTTTTCGTCCTCCTGTTTACCTACTTCCCTTCATCCATGCATATACTATAGGTCCGGCGTACAGGAATAGCATTGGTATACTTGACGGAATTTACAAGATTTTGTTTTCCCGGGAACCCTTAACATAATTCGTGAGAAACCCCCCCCCCCCCTTATAACCTGGACACCCCCGAGTGACCCAATATGACCTCTCAACGATCTGCCACTTCCGCTAAGAACAAAACCCCCCTCATTATACCACCAACCCTGCCTTCGCGACATTGTGAATGAGTTACTGGTGTAGCATCCCTACAGTACCTACTACCTTCACTACCACGCATAGGCCAGAACCCAGCCAAAACACCGACCATATATCGACAATAGAGTGTGCATCCTTCCAAAAGCCGCACTTCGCCATGGCTCATTACTCGAGCCAATCCGATTACCTAAATTTCTACGCTTTTCGCAGCCATGACATATATTCAGATAAATTAGAAACAGTGGACAGTGCTTATCACAGTCCGCAAACATCAACTTTCAACCAAGTAGAGTACGTAGAGAAAGTTAGGAATGCGCCCTTCCATACCAATACCCCTTACATGCAACGACACCCCACCACCTCCTCCTCCTCTACCCCCAGAAACCACAATTCCGTTCGATTTGATCGGTAACCGAGAAACGGTGTGCCGCGCGCCGGGGGATAAAAAGAAAAAACTAAACTAAACAAGGGGCTGGGGTGAGTTGAGGTATTCATTGGGCCGGGAGGGGTGGCGTGTAATTGCTCGAGTACTCGTATGAGTGTGAACGAACTTCCTCCCAGGAAGGCCTGTGAGCACGGAAAGCCCAGGTTACCGTGTGGTGGGTAAAAGAAAATAAAGAGAGTAGCAGGGGGCTGGTTGGGCGATAATGCCTGTGACGTGATATGATCCGATTCTAGAGGAGGATCTAAGGCTAATCCTCTTTGGGAATTTGATCGATGGAATATTATAGTAATCTTCCTTCCCACTGTTATCACCCTTCTAGTAAAAGCTTGGTAAGGGTCTTTGGCGGTTTTACCCATCTCTAAACATGGCTCTCTAGGCGAGAGGGCTTTCTTAGATGATATAGAGCCAGTGGAGGTACATACTACAGTTCGCGGGCTCTCCTGCCGTTTTTCAAAGTGTCGGTGCTTGGGCACTGTAACTCGAGGGGGGGGGAGAATACGGTTCAACTGTATGATACTTGCGCGTCTTTGCCAAGTGCCAAGAATGCCTCCGTGAACCGATATACTGCGGGAGTTCTCACCAAATATTTATTCTGTCCCACGGAGGAACGATTTTACGTAAAACTAACTCATGAACGGACCTAGCATAAGATTTTTATAAAAAAAAATACAACTTGAAGATAGAGAGATAGTGAAGGAGATCAAGTAAATAGATAGCTTTTTTTTTATAAAAGATTTCAATGGAGGGATCCTGGGTGAGAAGAGAGAGATATGTTAAAACAGTCGCATACTTTTGTTTCAATTATATAGGAATATCTCTTCTCAGTCTAAATTCCTGACTTCCCTCAGACCTCATAACCGTATATCATGATATGATAGCAAGATATTAGTTAGGCCCTAAAATTTCCATATTATCATATGTACATCCCAGTTTTCTCTGACTCGGAAAATAAAAAAGAGGCACAGCCACGTAAACATTTTTTTTCTTCTCTCAGCCTCGTGCACGTTTTGAGCTGCACGAAGCATACGGGTATGCAAAATGATCCCGGCCTAAAGAGAGTGAGACCTCAACTCAGCACTTGGAATTTTCCACACGCCAATATCTCTGATGGGCCCAGTCCTTAAACGGAAGACACCAAGAGCTGGTACGAGTAGAGTACTGTGGGCAATCAAGTCCCTAAAGCCTGTATCACTCCATGCCATGGGGAAAGCATCCGGGGCTTGATGGGGCCAAAGAGCGGGATTCCACCCATCTTCTTGCCGCAGTGTCTCATGACGAAAGGGTGGTCACATAGGCGGGGCTGGAACATCTGGGGCATGGCCGCTCGGGGAGATGTTTATCTTCTGACAAGGGTAATTACAAATTCAATGATATCTGTCGGTGCATTCTGTTATCATATTAGTTGTTATCAAGATATCAACCCAGGCGTTTGATGTTGCTAGCACTGTACAGTCTCGCTAGTCTGTGGCTTTGGGGAGAGCGGAATGTTAGCCATCTTTTGGTTTTTCCGGTAAGGTTGGGGTTAGGGAGTGGAACTGCAAAGGAGTTGTTTGAGCTTAACCACAGTCAATGGGTCCTTCGTGTAAAGTATGGG
>QFET01014350.1:13516-25646 GCA_003316355.1 Tuber calosporum
GGTATTTTTACAGATTAGCAATGGGTAGAAGAGTAACAGGAGATGATGTTTCCCCTATGAGTCTGAGGGGGTGTCATCGGAAACTACCTTCTCTAGGGAGAGCTTTCTGAATCCAAACGGTGGAATGTTAGCCATCCCAATTACCTTGTTCGCAATTAACGATCCGTTGGTGATTGCGGAGCGACACCCAAACCATGGTTATCTCAAATTTTTATTTTTATTTTATCTTTATGAATTGGAGAGCTGTGGTTATTGGCTTTGTCTTCCCCTTGACCTGCCGCAAACAATTTACACAACCAAGTATCCATTAGCACTCCTACTACTATTGCAAGTAACAGTGCCCGTATATTGGCATAGTATAATAAGAGGGCTTACGATTTCATCCACTCTAAGAATGCCAGCCACCACCACTGCTACACACTCTCCCCTCCCAGCGTCACGAATAGCCCATCCGAAGCCAGATTTCAAAGATATCAATGCCCACCAAAACTCCCTCCCTCCCCACACAACCCCCGAAGAACCTCGACCAAAGACAGCTTCAACAGAGGGCGTCACCCCCAAAGGCCCAATAAAAACAAATGTCTATATAACCCCTACCACCTCCCAGACTATCTAATTCCTCCCAATCATCATCATCACGTTACCGCCATCTCCACCTCGACTGGCACGTACCTGTACTCCCCTTTTCTCCACATCACGAAACATGAAATTCCTCTTCATCCTCTTCGCTACGGCGGCGCTCAGTGCCCCGCTCCTATCATCTCGTCAGGAGCCACCACCCCGTTGCCGTGATAGCATTCACTACCTTTTGTGCATCGAGACGTGTTTGGTACCAGGCATGGTTGAGTGTCCGGATCGCTGCTGTAAGTTTTATCTTTGACTCCTGAGTTTGAGTTTCGGAAGTTTAATTTATATGTTTTTTTGTTTTTTTTATCCTCTTAGCCCTTATTGCTTGCTCCGGGCTACTTGGGCCACTTCAGGAGGGTGGATACGAAGGAATGACTGGGCAAACCTGATTCTGGAGATGGAGGACTGGATATAATTGAATAATTTCAAGGGCCGGGGGGGGGGGATTTGGAGTACTGGTTCTGGGTTTGAAGTTGGTCTTCTAAGCTTGTTATCATAGAAAAGATTTATCGCAGCGAAAATAATTTAGAAAAGTTGGAAGATAAAAATAAAATAAAAAAAAGTGAGGCGTGATGTAGTGTTTCATAACGTTCGAGTGATGTCCCAGGATCCAAACTCGTATGCATACTCGAGTACCACATGTGCCATTCGTTACCAGTACCAGCATCTCCGCATCTCCTCGGTAATCATCCTTGCTAAGATCATTCCTAGACACTGTCCCGACTACAACCTGTGCGATACCGGTATTACCACCAGGCTCAATCGGAGGTTCGATACCCGAACCACGATGCACGGTCCCTTGAAAGAGCTGGAGTGGAGGGGGGGAGGCGGTGGAACATCGTCACTTGTATGACTTGTGAAAACCCTTGACATCCGGGCAAAACTTCAGAAAACAACAAACCACCTCTCTAGGTGTCTTAGGACATATCGAAGAGAAAGCAAAAGCCCCCCCCCTTGGGCAATTCCGGGGCAAATCGAGGCCACTCTACCAGTAGACCTGGTTTTTTCTTGCTTTTTTTGGGGGGAAAATCATGTCTTGCTTGGCGTTACGTAAGTGTTTGAGAGTTTTTTTTTTCAAAGAGGTGCGATTGCTCTTCTCAAGCTCGTTTTGCTTTACTTGTAAGTTAATGGAGACGCCTGGTAAATTAACCCGCAACATATCCTTTTTCGCATCTTCGCTGGAATAGAGGAGTTTAGCCGCCCCCGTGCTAAATTATAACCGTGCTGTTGCTAGAGGCAACGAGGCGAGTCACCGCGGCAATGCCACCAGTTAACGTAGAGGTGTTTATGTTTAGATGGGAGATGCACATTATGCTATCATAGTAGATTCCAAGACATGCGCCGCAACAAAATCACCATTCCTTATCCGTATATACTCACTCGCCTCAGGTACAATAACATGACAAAGAGAAAACCCGATTTAGCACAGGTTGGCTGAACCCACGCCATCCGTCATCATCGTCATCATATCTTTTTTGGAAAAAACTACTGTAACTCTCAGATTTGGGACGGAATTCCGATGGCACGGTCAGCTAAACCCCTCTGAGTTAATAGGCATGCATCAGTGTGGACAGGCACGGGTTATCGCGCACTCCAGATAGGAGAGTTCCTATGTAAGTAGAAGAAATTATGGACTCATACCTTTACTATCTTACAAGCAAAACATGAACGATCCTAACGGAACTCCTTCTTAGTAGCGCATTGAAAAATAAAAAATAAAAGTGAGCCGCCATGAAGGACTCTGCGTGATAAATGGGATGACATTATATATATCATACCCTACAGCACAGAATGGAAACATTACATTCCACTCGTATTATATTACATTAAATCAACAAGGCCATTCCAAAAACTCCAGGTCGTGTTCTACCACTTTCCGCCCGGCGCAATGGGCCACTCCTTAACCCTCTCAACCCTCAATATCTCGGGTAGGTAGGTAGGTAGGCAAATTTCCCCGACCAGAACTTGTCACTGCTGTATCTTCCGCTCCATAATCGAAGGAAACACGAATATTCAATCTCCATATTTGGTTCATGTACTCGCACTGGGAGGCATTCGCGGTATCATCGAGTAACGTTATGCTCCCTGTAGGCCTCCCAATGATCAAACAGGTATGATACAGTCAATCAACACTCGAGGGACGAGTCGGAAATTGTACCAAAACTTGAAAGTGCGTGTCCAAAAGCAGCAAGAGCTCTAGTAAGAAGATCTTCTCCGAGAGGCTGAGGCTACTCACTTTGGCTGGACCGGAAGGCTGTTTTGACACGAGCTGGGGGCCCCCCGGCGGTGCTGGTACAGTAGGGTACCCCACCACAGCATATCAGCATGAACACTAGGGGATCCTATCTGACCTAGTAAATTTGCAATTGATCCACGGTAGCACTATAATGTAGGTTACTGAGTGGATGGCTTACTATATGTCTTCTTCTTATTCTTCTTTTTCTTCTTCTTCTTCTTCTTCTCCCTGTGCAGGTGGTAAACGCCTTGAATAAAACCCGTCGAGCGAAGCTCGAGAGATATATATACTATGTCGTGTTGGACCCGGCACCGTGATAGGGTCTGGTGGATAGAGGTTCGCAAGGGAAGTATGGGAGGTTGCACGTATGATATATATCAAAAGAGTTGATAGGCATGCGTAATTGGGATCGGAGGTGTGCAGACTAGGAGCTATTGTGGACTGTGGACTGTGGAACTGTGCGGTATCACTTTCATACTGGAGGAAATGTGTGCGTTCAGGATTACGTCCTCACTTAAGCATTGGCTTGGGTTGTCTGAGGAATGAGGATTACCCCTTTACCTCCTTCTAATTGTTCATCCCATCTCTTTTGACTTTGTCCTTCCTTTTTCCTCCATTTTACAATAATGAATATCAACGTTTTCATCTCGTCAAATCCAGCTATCACGCTGTAGATCGTAGATTTGATCCCGCGAGCGACCTAGCAATGGGAATGTACAGTAAAAGTTGGCTCCTTGTCCCCTACCTCAGGGGTGAATGTTCGGAGGGCACAGGACAATGGATTATCGACAGCCCCTCTGATAAACTACTGCGTGCTTAAAAAGTGTCAGACAAGGCAGGAAGTCTCCCAGACTTGGGAATTTGCCGTCGTTTGAGGCGGGAATCTACCGATTACGTCTACAACCCTCCCTTGGTTCCGATATACTGTATAAAAGGAATAGACCTGGCACCGTAAGCCCTCATACTTCTGTAACAAAACTCGAGGAAGTTGGGGGGTGGGGGGGGCGTTTACGCCCTCTCCCCGAGAACGGTAAATGGAATTTACTTCTATCTGTTCCTTCATCCTTCCCGTATTTACTTTTTCAGGCCCTTTAGATCGTTTTGGCCAGTAATGGTGTGGAGTTTCCTAGTCCTCCAGGTCCGAGGGAAGACACAAATTCGTGCGCAGGGGCTAAAAAGACCGAAATACGTTCCAAGTTTTCGATAAGAAATAGAAACGTGCAGATATTACAGATGAGCCGCTGTAGACCTGCTCGGGCGTTTCACACACACACACACACACACACTCTCTCTCTCTCTCTCTACTTAGTTTCGCCCGCGGCGGGGTATCATATCGTCCCGCACGATCGTATAATACTCTTAGCCAGGTTTGTAGCCCCCTGGCCACCACCTTCTGATACAAAACTTCCAATGGGGAAAAACACCTCTAGAATTTAACGAGAGCCCTGTTGTCGGTCGTGCCTTCTAAAACTTTTCATTCACAAACATCTCCCTTGCCAATAAAAAAAATCCAGTAACTAGGTCCCCAAAGCAGAATGCGAGTGAGTTTCAATGATGGTAAGAAAATTCCAGAAGAAAATCAGTACCAGAGCAGCTCGTAGAATTATGACCTACTGTAGGATGGTGGGCTCACCTCTTCAGGTCGGTAGCAAGCCGCCGTTAGATTGATCACCCTAGGTGAACAGGAGGGGAGGAAAGCAGACCGAAATCGGGTTTCCGATGGAGGACTGAAGGTGAAAGATGTGGGTTAACTTGGTGGCTTGGTTACGGTATTGGCACTGTACGAGTACAGTTAAAGTTCTTCAGTGCGATTAAGAAACTGAATGATATACGATAATATAGTACTTGTACGAGTAAATAGCATAGCTCGGCTAGACTTGCTTATAATCACCCGCTGTCGAACCTCCGAGGCTCAGCTGATCTTCTCATCTTTGAGAATAATTCCCTGGTTTAAGGAAAATAACTCCCCCTCATCTATCTTCCTACTCGAGTACTCGTACTCGTACACTGGGGCCCTGCACCTGCTAGGCATCATTCAACTGCCGATGGTGTGCTCCTTGCTGGCGTGGATTTCCAACAGTACGAGTACGAGTACTCGAACAATATGATACCGGCAGATCTTCGATGGAAACATGGTACATTAACCTTTTTCGTTCGTTCCTTTCCTCTCTCTTTCCTACTTGGGTAGAATGGGGCGGGCATCAGTGGAGATCTCCGTTGGTGGGGGGGGGATCTGACCACCACGCTCTACTTAGCCGCCTACGTCAGTGGGGCAAAAAGGGCGCCTTTTTGACACCATTTCGGCAGCCTATTGTAAGTCGGGTTTACAAGTACGATGGCGCATTAACCAGTACGGTAGGCTGGATGTACTGTACCAGATGGAGAATTATCAGAACTTGGCTTTTCTAGAGCCAAATTGGGCTGTTCAAAGGAAAGGAAGTTTTTTTTTAAAAAAAAGTTCTGCACGGCCCAGGAGCTCCCCTCCTAGCAATATCCGTGCAAGAATAGGGTTGTGTTTTTCAAGAATCTGAGAAACTCTAGTCTACTCGAGTAGCCCCAAAGGAAGAAAGAATACAAGTCTGTCCCGCTCGGCTCTCCAGGCTATGCCCCTAAGGAAATGGTATCTCTTTCCTTGCCAATTTGAAAAAATATTATTCCGCAAGCAAATCGGAGTCTAGAAGAGCTCTATTTTGGGGGGCAGATGGGATGGGAGGGCACTTGAGAACCTTATCTTGCTTGACCTAGGTGGCATGCCGGGCCCTTGCGCAATTGGGCCTCGAAGGGCCGGGCAAAGTGCGGGGTGGTGTCGGCCTTTCTGATACTCGAGGAGTACCGCAGTCTATTCACCTGAACGTTGGAAACCTAGTCCTGCTCTGGCGCCCTTTGCAAAACTCTGCTGTGGAGGGATCCTGTCTCTGGGGGTATTGCGCCCACGCCTGACGGGAGAGTAGGGTAGGATATCAGACGGTACAACAGCACATGGCTGCGACTCGCGACACTCTGGCTTATTGCTACTTCTCTGCGTAGTAATTCAATAAGGAGGTAGCGCTCACCCTCGAGGCGCTGGGGAGAAAAGAAAAAAAGACAAAAATCGGGCCGCATCTCGGTGAATGGTGTTCTGTTCGTGGCCAAAATAGTTCTCACTTCTGCCTCTAGCGATGGTGAATATGGTGATGCGGATTCATTTTCAGGAAATGGAGGATTAGGTTGGGCCCAGCTTGATGATGGCAAGTGGGTCATTCATGCCTTTTGATGGTTACAACTCGGTATCATACCAAACTCCAGTTGCTGTAGTTGGTCCCTTCCTGCGGGTGTTGCTCAAACTTTTCAAGCTGTCGATTTTCTGTACGAGTACTCTATCGTGCTCGTACTTGGGCATTGCAAAAGTTTCCGGAAATGTGGACTTTGGCTTGGCGCTAACTTGGGTGGAACCATCTACCCCACATTTCCGGAAACTTCTGCAATAGCAAGCACAGTATTATAGGAGGGAGTGCATATTTACTCGTAGTATCATATCATACTCGGGGGATTATTAAAAATCGGAAAACGTAACCTTTGTCTCGCGATCTGTATGGACGGAAATAATTTTTCCGATTTTTACCGGCCCCCGGTCCGGTATTCCTTCCTTTTTTCTTTTTTTCTTCAGGCAGAGCAGAATTTCCCGAGCCATTTCGCAAGGATGGCTGAAACGAACGAGCGTTGGGAGGAGTAGTCTAATCTCCGATTGGAATCCTCAAAGTTTGCTGGTTGGAAGCGTAATTATCGAATTTATTCAACCAGAGACACAGCCAATCCAGGCATACCAGTACGGCCACTGAACAGAATTACTCGTGCAAAATCCTGAGGCGAGCCAGCTCGAAACCCGCCTCAACGGCAATCTCCAAAACTTAAAGCCCGGTGGGGTTGCTTATCAAGACCGAAACCGCGTGATGGCTGGACAGGAACGAGGCTTTGGCCTTTTATCTAGCCAGTGGGCCTGGGAGTCCGGAGATCAGCATTCACTTCTTTTCCCCGTGGATTCGGTCATATCGGGGGGGGCCAAGTGAGCGGCGGGAACTCGAGCGAAATCGGGAATAAGAAAGCGAAAGCAAAAAAGGTATATAATAGCAGCACGATATTCGAATCGCATGTCAAGTGCAGCACGAGCATTCTTGGGCCAGCGGATCAAGTGCAATCTGCAGAGTCTGGTTGGAAATTCCAGCGAAGAATCATGCAGGTATCATGCAATATTGTGCTCGTGGGATACTGGATCGTTTATCCTACCCATTAGGACGGGATACCGGTAGATTGACACTGCACGTGTTCCAGTATTCCATCAATCAAGAAAGCGTGCTAGTACCCTATCGTACAGTACGATAACATAAGGCAGGTATAGTATACAAGTAAGTTAGTATCCTACCTCTGCTGTCCAAAGGCTAAACGCCGAATCACACGACATCTCGGAGACGACTCAGGACTCGCTCGCCACGGCCGAGGCGAGACAATAAGGAATCACGGTATGATACTCGGACAGACTACAGAGCGAACGCTTCACTGAGCACCAGAGAAGTCCTATGGGCGGTGTCTCCTCTATATAGGAATAAACTTGATGGGCAAGGGCTGTGCCCCTTGCAACCATACCCGTATGGTATGATGCTCAGGGACGAGACTCCATCCACATCTTGCTGCGTGTTTGTGACGTGAGAGGAAACGGAGGGCTTCTACGGTATTCCCAATCACTCGATAGTAGCGAGTTGAGCGAGCTATTTTAAGTATCATAATTATCCATACTTTCATCAGAGGGAATTTATTATCCGTAAATACTACTCGTATGCAGTGACCCTTTTCCTTTGTTGCATTACGGCACTGTATCTATGGGGCAGGCGGCCATGAGGCATGCTCACCAAAACACAACCTTTCACCCACAGTCGAGAAAATAATAAAATGATACCGGTACTTCAACTTGTAAGCAAGGAAACACAATCACAAAAAATCATGAAAAAATATGGCTATTTCCTCAAAAATAAACTAGATCTGGGTGTATTTATTGGGGGGGGGGGGGCTTTTTTTTTGGAAGTCTTGGAGACATGCTTGTATTAGGCAGAGAAAATATTATCTGTGTGAAAAAGCAGTTTCTTGTGGTGCCAAACAGGGTACGGTACGGTATGATACGGTACGATAAGCATGGTCTCAACACAGCTTGGCATGATGTCTATCATACCCAGGCATTTTCTCAATAGATATCTGTTTTAAACGACATAAGCCACCAAAATTCTGTGTTGCTGCTTTACCCATCCTGATTTTCTATTGAGATTTCCTGTGCGGTGTTTATGTGGGCAATACCGAAAGTATCGTTTGCCATTATCGTTTACCTCTGAATTGGCGTTTCGATGATTTCATTGGGGCACTGAAACCTTGACGGTAAGAAACAGTACAAGTGCCAGGGATCAGCTTTTCGCACAGTTAATTTAGGTTAACCCGCAAAACAAACACTGTCTTGTACTCGTACAGTACGAAAACACCTCCCTGGCACTTGTATGATAGGTATCATATTATTATTATAGGAAATGTCCTTGACACTCTGGTGTAATACTGAAAAGGTCGTCCTTGTTTGGCTTAGTATGTTGCTTTGTTCTATGGCATTGGGCATGGGCATTGGGTTTAGGGATTGCTTTTTATCTTAGGGGTGGCTTGTCCAGGATGATTGAGGTGTTCGGGGGGATAGCTGATTGTTCGCCAGAGTCTCTGTTGAGCTCTTATCATCGCCGGAATTCTTTCACGCATTTTGCTCACTCGCCATTGGGTTGGCGCAGTCTTGTCTGATTTCTAGAGATGTTGGTTGGTGTTTTGGAAATATGTCTCCCATCCATCGTCCGGTCCGGTTCATCGTTTTCTCACGTTCAATTTTTGTGCTTGGCACACGGAGATCTCCATCGTAGCGCTTCCTCTAGACCACTCAAGCATTAGCCCGTCCTACCGGTAGCCGGTATAGCCTTATATGTTGTTCGTACTGTACTCGTATAGGTTGCGATATGCGGCGGGGGTTTGGGGGATGGGAGGGAGGAGGCCAATTTAGAATTGCCATCCTAGCCATAATAGTGGGAAATACGCCAAGATTCCAGTGCATCTTGGAAGCGACCCCTCCACAATACCGGTACTGATACTACCGTACTGCACCGTATGATGGCTCTCTCATACGGCGAGGTTGATGTCGAGACTCTGAGGGGAATTGTGCAATGTAAATGGTACATAGCGGTGCTCCATCAACCGGCCAAGGGAGGGCAGAGGTTATATTGAGCTGGGTCAAAGGAAAGCCTTGGATTGGAGGTTTTGGAGCACTAGGTCTGACTTCGCCTGGTGGAACTCCTGGAGTGAGAAAGCGAAGGCACGGGCAATTCCCAGTGGTCCACGAATAAAGGATCACGAGTTTCCCCACAGAAGGTGTGGGAGGAGGACGCACCCTACTTGTCTCTTATGCTCAACCATTCGGCCTTTAGCTAGTTGAGCTTGCAACCAATCTATCCTACCCCCTTATCAGGAGGCATACCGGTACAGCATCTTTGTCACCGCTGTAGCAACAATCGTTAACCCCTCTCCTCACCTCTGCCTCAACTCTCCTTGCTCCTTCAGGTCACTGCACTACTAACCCCCACTTATGTCCCTTACTCTCACTCACTCTCACTCACTCTCACTTCTCCATCACTCAAACTTCTCAGGAAAAAAACCCTCCTTTTTACGCTGTCCATTGGCTGACCTATTGGGCTACTTATCCTACCCAGGGTGCCAGAGCCCAGTGCGAGTACTTACCCTCGCTCTCGCTTGTCCACCTCACATGACCACGGTCTCTTGTCCGCTTTAATTGAGTCTGCGCACATATTTTCCTTGGTCGACCTAGCCGTATCTAACATTCTGCAGCTAGCCTGCCTTTTTTTAAACTCGCTTGACCGCCAACACAGGAGAGGGAAGAGGAGGGGGAGGACCAAGCAAAGGAAGGTAGGTGTGTGCCTGTTTGAGCCTTCATCATAGTATTCGGGGGGAAAGTGAGGTCCGCACGTGTGAGCATTTGTGTGAGTGGGCTCGAGTGTGTGGGTTACAGTGGGCGAGAAGCTCGAGCTCGAGGTGTGTTGGGCAAGAGGCCAGGAGAGGAAGGGTGGTGGCAAGGGCTTCCTCCCCTCTTTGTGCCATTTCCTGAACTATCCAAGAAAGGGTCGACATTCAGGCTTGTATCATAGGTGCTGGTTTCTTATCTAACCTTTGGTTTTTTTAGGGACACACGGCTCGCTCTTGGAAAAAAAAAAGACAAAAAAAACCGGACTATCTTGCCATCTTACGGAGGAAACAGGTCCTCAAAAACTGCTCTTCCCTCTCTCTCTCGAGAGGTACTTTATTCGAAGACAACGAAATAGGTTCCGGTTTTCAACATTGCGACCACGGTACTTCAACCAGAAACATTACCGAGGGAAGAAACAGCGGGGGCGAAAACATCAATTCGGTCAAAATCACCTAGCTATTCTCAATCCCACCACTCGATTTTATGGCTCCACCTCTGCAAGATGGGATGTCGGGGCCAAACAATAGTGGTGCTCGGGCTTCGATAACGAGCAATAAGATCCCCGGAGGAAATGGAGGGAAGGAGTCGGATGATCTATTCATCGATCCTGGACATGAATCTTCGCCCCTTCCTCTCCCCGCATTCCCATACCGTCACTCGTCGAATAGGGATATTCCAACTGTCCAAACATATGCAGCGCATCCCCCCCTTTCGAATCCACCACCGCCATCGGGTGCGTCGTTGGCATTCACAGCGCTGCAGTTTCTGCCTACCCCACTACTCGTCCTGTCCCAGAACAAAACGGTGGTTTTGGCGAATGAGGCTATGGGGAGATTACTGGGGGTGGAACCAACCGGTCAGTCCGTGAATAGGGTCGGCGGGACACTACCGGAGCCTTCGATAACCGAGATACTCTACGGGAAGTGCTTAGGGGATCTCCGTTTTGCTGTTCTCCAACGGAGGTGGCCCTTGTGGGTGAGCTGGGAGCAATTCTTGGACGCTTTGGCGAGCGATATTGAGAAGGGTGAGGGGTTCCAAAATGCGAACCCTCTTCTCAACATTTCGGCAGAAGCGCCCCCCTCATCTGAAGATGCAGCGGCTCCACAAACTCTGGTACGAGATGCGGCTATAGACGTCCTATTCTCAACGTTGGATGGTTCTTCAGAGGGCAAGCCGCGCCAGGTGGAGGCGAAGATGATAGTCTCGATATGGGTGTTGGACGGGGAGAGATATTTCACACTTACGTTCAATTCCATGACCCCATCTTCCAGCAACCTGAATGCGAGCAGTCCCAATTCTGAGATGGCCTTCTTCACAGCAAAGGGTGCAACGGCTGACGAGTCATGCGGGACCACTCAACCCGGTGCATCGGTGCCGGGTTTACTACTTTCTGGGGCCCCGGCATTATCTGACATTTCCTCCGTGCCTTCTATACTACAGAAAATCACGCGAATGAAGGATGCTGTATTGGATGCAATGGAAATCCCAGTTTTTGCTATGTGGCATGATGGCTCAATCGGGATGGCGAACCGGGCGGCACGGGACTTGCAACCCCCCGACAAGGATGCAAGGGATGTCGAATCGGGAGGTTTCGCGAGCCGTTACAATATCTGGACAGAGGACTTCTCGCGCCTACTCACCGAAGATGAGGTTCCCATTGTTCGCCTCTTGAAGAATAAGAAAGCCCTTGCGCCCCAGAGGATTGGAACGTTCTCGGCTGCCGGGAGTAGGATCGTGTTTGACACTTCCGGGGAGGGTATATATGATGACGAGACAGGAGAGTTCATTGCCGGTTTGGTTTGGCTTAGGGATATAACCGAGTACGAAGAAAAGTTGGTGACGCAGCAGGAAACGAACGAGTTACGGTTCATGACTATGTGCGACAGTATGCCGCAGCTGGTATGTTTAGGAGAGATTCGAAAGGTCGTGTTTCTTGTCGACCGGGATTTGTTAACACGAGGTGGGCAAATTTACAGATATGGACCACTAGGCCGGATGGATATCACGATTATTATTCGAAGCGGTGGTATGATTATACGGGTCTCACCAAGGAAGAATCTTTGGGAATGGTAGAAAAATCTATTGGCTGTCATCAAGTACGATATTTTTCTTTTGAATACTAACTTTGGGTTCCTTAAAATAGGGTTGGGTGCTACCATTTCTTCCAGTGAACCCCCCTGGCAGCCTGGCTCTACTAGACCCATATTGTGTTGCTGTTTTTTGTTTTCTGTCTTCTA